>JMFS01079630.1:0-27546 GCA_000699545.1 Podiceps cristatus
GCCCCGCAGCAACACCCAGGGGACAGCGCCGGGGCTCCCGGCCGGGCGGAGCAGGAGCGTCCCACGGCCTTTGCGAGACTTGCCGCGGGAATTCCTGTGGTGATGATGGTGCTTGACCCTTGCCTCGAAGCCTAGAAGCGCTCTGCGCTGTTCTGTCCTCTTTAGCAATGCCGAACTCTGCTCTCCACCGGCCGATGACTACGGCTGTATTGATCCAGTCATGCAATACAGTTTAATGATGTTTTCTTTGGGAAATAATATAAGCAAAGTTTAAACTGCTTAACGGAGAACTGAGTTTTTAAACAATATTGAAGAATACTTTTTTCATGTTGTAAGATTGTTTCTATTTTTTCATACGGCACATTACATTCTGAACTAAATATTCGAATTTCTTCTTATATTTAGAGATACAGGATGCTGTTTCCTTTGGTATTGTGTGTGCTTGTGCAAATAGGGAGTGGTAAAGTTCAAGATGATGAATGGATTGACCCCACGGATATGCTCAATTATGATGCAGCATCAGGAACAATGAGAAGACCTTACAAGGTAGAAAAAGAAGGGGTGCATGAATTTGTGTGTCTCACAAGCAGTCCTTTGGTCACATGCTGTTGAAAGATTGCCCTTAAATTATGACATGAGAAAACAATCAAATTGTGGTCATCTTAAGGTCTTATAAGGTTACATCTGAATGTGTACACAGGGAAGTGTTGTGTGTCCATGGTTAAAATTGGAAGAAAAAAATAGCGATCTGTGTTATTGTAGATAATTAGCTTTGGGCCTTTTACTGATGAGCTTCTGTTGCACCCTGATCAAGTGACAGGAGCTGTGCTTTTTGTCTTTTCACAGGTTGTGGCTCCACAAGTTACTTCTCTGAGTAGTACTGGGTTAAGCAGCTCTTGCTAGTTTCTCAAGTACACTGTTGAATATCTTAAAAATTAAGTTCCTAGCTGGTTAAAGTTAGTAGAATTTGTGATTAATTAATGATTATATTTTACTTGAATTATCCAGTTCCCCAGTAACATGGGAATAAAACCCATTCATTGTGTGAGGGTATTTTGAAACTCAAATGATGTTTTATAAGGCTGGGCATCAGAGTTTGCAGAAGGAAAATCAGGGTAGGGGTTGAGTGCTGTACTGTTAATAATTCACAATCATTGAGAAGCAGCAGCATGAAAAACTAGTTTTAACAAGATGAATCGTACTCTGTTGTCGCATGTGAGTGGTGGACTCCACGTGTATCACAAGATGCACATTGTTTGTCCAGTACATATGTGCACACATGGCACTGTAAACTGTGGTGGACATATGCTCACCCTTGATTTTGTCATTCTTCAGCTTTCAAGTGTGGTTTTGCAGACTTGATTAATACTATTTTCATGCTTCAGAACATAATATTCTGGAGCTTTAAAAACCCAAACTGCATAATTTCTCACCATAGAGTTCCTCCTCAGCCTCCACTTGCCCTCAGTCCACCTGACAGTCATTAGCATCCCTAAAATTCAGCAGCAAACTTTGGAGTCTTTAAAGTTGGTACTCAGCTGCTTCAGCTTTTATTAAAAAAAAAAATAAAAAAAAAAAATAGGAGTTTACTATTGTCTCCCATGAAAATAGAACTGCATCTTAAAGGAGAAAAATGGCTGCTTTGGGTTTATCCATCTTTCTAGGATTTCTTTTCTATTCTGTAGACAGAGGTTTTTGGTAGACAGGCTGTGGGGGCCTGCCCAGTCCTCAAAACTTCTTATTAGCATGAGTTCACCGATTTGTGCGAGGGTGCACTTCCTTTTGGAGACTTTCCTCAATGTGCATACCTGGTTGAGGAGCAGAAGCACTGCTAAAATTAAGTCTGAGCAATTAACAGAAAAAAAATAGGATGTTTCGGAGCGAAGAGAGAACGTGAAATGAAAGGCATGCAACTGAGAATGGGGCTTTGTGTTTACTTTCAGTCTGGCTGGCTGTGTGGCCCTCCAGACTGGGAATTTGTCTGTCTGAAAACTGCCCCTTTGCTTGCTGAGTCGTTTTTTAGCCAGTCTGATTATCTAATCTGATGCGCTTCGTGGCTCACCAACACTGGAAGGAGGGGAGAGGGCAGGTGGGGGAGGAAGGGGCAGAGACCCCACCTTACAAAGGCAGCATACGTTTAGATAAACTTAAAGCGCTTGTCTGTAGCCTAAAGTAACAGCAGAGGCAAGTGAAGTATCATTGGGAGAGTATTGGCAGCAAACCAACATTCAGGTTTTAGCTCCTTTGCTCCTTTTAAAGTGATCTGACTATGGAAGTGTAACATGGCATATTGATCAAGTTCTTCTATTCTAAAAATATGTGTTTTTCTTATGTAATTTTAGGCAAACTATCATGACTCTGAGGATAAGGCTGTGGATACAGTCAGTACTGAAATCTTACCGGGTTGTTCCAGGGAAGTAGATTCCTTGCAACAGAAGGTTTGTTACAGAACTTCAGAATATTTTCCAGCCTTTTATAGTTCGTGCTTTCTGAGGGTGCTTTTCTGGATAGTGTAGAGCAGGTGAATTGCTGGCATAATTTGTGAGAGACCATGTGTTATGTAGGGGGAGCCTCTTTATATAACTCCAGAGGAGAGACTGGAAGTGGTTTGAACTCTTCCAAATTGCTGCTCTGCCTACCAAGGTCTGCTTCCTAAAAAGTTTTTACAGTGTAACAGAAGTTGATGGGAGCTACCTGCTTCTGTCCAGTGTCAGCAGTTTAAACCTGAGGTGTTGATGTTACACTGTGCTACCAAAAGCTAAGAAACCTGACCTTTCATTTTCGAGTTGTTCAGCTCTAGTGGATTTTAAGGTGGTGTGGGCACAGAGAATACGTTTGTGTGACCATATTGTGCGATGCTGCATCTCTCAGAAGCCCCAACTCTGCATCTTGTTCTGAGATGAGGAGTGATGCTTGTGTATCTGCTGGGGTGCTCGCTTCCCTCAGCCATTTGGAGACCCACAGTTGTCTTCCCTCTCCCTGCCCCCCATGTAAACTTGAAATTTAAGGAGGTCCAGATCTTTAGTTTTTTTCTAGTCTTACTGAGGTTAGTATTCAAACCATGTTATTAGCAGATCTGAAGTCTCCAGTACTGGCCAGTCCCATGGAAAGTAGTATCTTCAGCAACCGCGTATGCTTTTCAGCTGGGGTACTAATCATGGGATTATTGCTAAACTAAAGAAATGTGTCTCTCTTAATCCTGAGGGTTTTTTTCTCCAATGAACAAGCTGGTTTGAGCAAGAAGTGAAGAAAAGTGTCTTTACATTGCAGATTGCAGACTGTGAGAAGAGGAATGCCAGATCACATGAAAGCCGTGGCTTTTACATTTTTAAGCGATACTTGAATAAGATTTTAAATGAAGCTGGAAAACTTGGCCTTGTAAGTGTTTGAACATTCATTAAAAATCAACTAAAATTCATATTACTACTTTGTGTGTTTTTCACAGTTACCACGTATTGATTAATTATTCTGGCTTACTTTAAATTAAAATGAGGGGAGCTGGATTGCAAAGGAAAAATTGATGGAAGTATGTGCATCCAGTATTGCTGCTAGTTAGCAGTGTTTGCTCGAGAGAGTGAGTTGCTGTTTGATCTGTAAAGCATCCAAAGGAAGACTATGTGAATTGAGAGTATGTATCTAAATATCTATTGCTGGGATGCAGCTGTAGTAATACCCTGTTCGGTTTGTGTTAATGGTTGTTAAACTTGAAAGAGACGGATTTTGTTTGTTTGTTGTAGACCTTTAGGCCTTTGTTTTAGACTCTACCATATTAACCATCTAGGAATAGCAGCTTATTAGAGTTTGCATGTAAGAATTACCTTGTTATTTTATTAATTATATTGTCTTTGGAGATTTTTTTTTCTATTCAGAGCTAGAGGAATAAAAACAACATTATACTTAGCAATATAAAATTTCTTATTTCAGTATTTAATACTTCTATTTGTATTATCCAGCCATGATCAGGGCACCCATAGTACGTTAGTAATTAATACTTGTTAATGAGAAGTAGTTCTAAAATTTTAGTAATGGGTGAGATAACCCACTTCATTTTTTCGGTTTTTGCTGTTGAATTGAAAGAGTACAAACTAACTGAACCTGTATCTTACAAAATTTACAAGAATGGACAAAAGGTTATAGAATCATAGTGTGCTCCCTGTCCCATGTCTTCATCCTGCAGTCTGCCTCAAAAAGGTGTTGGTACACAGGGCATATGATCAGGTTTTTGCATAGGGATACAGTTTTTCGTAAGTACTTCTGTTTCCAAATAAAAAGCTTTTAACCATTGTTCTGTTTTGCTTTTAATTCAGCCAGAGGAAAATGTAGGCCAAGTCCATTACGATGCTGAGATCATCCTTACAAAACAGACGTATTTGGAAATCCTCAGGTTTCTCAATGAGGAAACTTGGCAGTCAGGTGCTGTGGATGATGCACTTAGTGATATTTTGATAAATTTTAAGCACCATGATTATAAAGCTTGGCACTGGAGATTTGAAGACACTTTTGGAATTGATCTATATAATGTGTTTCTGGTAAGAGAAGAAGACATTTTAACTGCTGTTTTCTCCAGTTTCTTTGTGCAAGTCTGGCCAATGAATATTATTATCATCTTAACTTCACATGTAAAGTAGTTCTTCCCATCGTACTTACAGCGAGTCACTCTCTCTCTTTCATGATCGCTGAAGGTACAGGTGACATACTCACTTGAAGTAAGAATTCAAGTTTTTTATTCCTGTGGTAATTTTTTCTTATCGTAGCTTTGCATTTTTTCCTGGTGTGCTTTCTTGTTCCCTTCCCATCTTTTATATGTGCGTTGCCTGACTCATTGGACTCCCGTGCTTTCTTATCACTTTTGACAACTCGTGCATTATACATTTTCCAGATTTGTCTCTTGTTCAAATAGATACTGAAGCTGTTGGCTTCTGCAGGAGTTGGAATATATTTATATTGAGACAGGTATGCATTTGAGGTCTTAGATTTTGTAAGTTAGAGGTTTCTGTGAATTTTTTGGGGAAAAAAAACCCCTGTATAATGTTGAAGAGGAGAGCATGACTATATGAAAATACCATATTCTCTAAAATGGAATTACAAAGTGCTATGCTGAGGATCTGTAATAAGCTGAAGCACTCTGAATAAACCTTTACAATTCTGAATATGCTAACATGATCTTGAAAGTAGCCCATTGAGTTTTGAGGGGGTCTGTGGAAGCCAAATGAAAAAAGCAAGCTGTCAGTAGCGTAACCTGTTTTAGGGGTCTTTGGATGGAAGGAGACTGTAAAATGCTCCTCTGGAGTCTTGCTGCCGTTGCTCAGACTTTTGTGCAGTGGTTCTGTAGTTCATACCAAGCATATACTGCTCAAGCACTGAATTACATCAATTTTGTAATTTTAAAGTATGATAAGTAACATGATAAATGTCATGAGGAACAAATAACTAAATATCACAAGAAAGAAATAAGCAACTGCAATGCAAGGCTGTCATAGGAATGACTACTAGTAATACCATGAAACTTTCTGCCTTCTACTGCTGCAGTTGTGCTGTGAAAGCAAGGCAAAACTCTCTCAAGTGTTCTGTGTAACTGATGCTAGTAAAAACAAAAGTTGGAAGTTCCTTCATGTGTACAGCAGTAAGCCTGGAAAATTCCAAATCTGGATCATAACTTTTTTCCCATTTTCTTTTTCAGATACTCTTGTGCCTGGTGTGCATTGTAATTGTAATAGCTACAGAGCTCTGGACACATATTCATTGGTTTGTTCAGCTAAAACGTGTTTTATTAATAAGTGTTATCATCAGTTTTGCATGGAATTGGCTTTACTTGTATAAGGTAAGTTGTTCTAAAATCTGAATGGCTTTTAGGCTTCAAATTTTACAGTTATGAGGGAGTCAAGGTTATTTAGTTCCTTTAGTTTATATAAAACATTAGACCGTAAAATAAATAAAGAGATGAAAATTTTATTTTGCCTGTTGACGGGTATATTAGGCTTAAAGAAGAACAAAAGAAACCTTGCCAACTTACGTCTTGCCACAGAGGTGCACAAAATTCATAAAGCAGTAAAATTGTGATTTCACTGCATGGGCAAGGGAGACATGAACTCCGTCTGAAGCAGCTTGGTAGAAAAGTCTTGTGAAACTATATTGTGGTTTGTTGTTGTTTTTTGGTTTGTTTTGTTGGGTTTTTTTTTTCCCAAGGGTGGCCCTTGAACATAAGTGGACTGCCATGTGGAGGGCTTAGGCGGAGACAGTGAAGAGTGCCAGAGTTTTTCAGCAGATGATTTGACTTATTTAATTATCAGTTGCAAAGTGTAAGGCAAAATTATAATAAATACAGGTGTTTGTTAATGGGAACTATTTAAAAAAGAGAAAGTAATAGAATTGTTCAGGTAGGAAAAGACCTGTAAGATCATCGAGTCCAACCATTAACCCAGCACTGCCAAGTCCACCCCTAAACCATGTCCTAAGTGCCACATCTACCCGTCTTTTAAACACTTCCAGGGATGGTGACTGCACCACCTCCCTGGACAGCCTGTTCCAGGGCCTGACAAGTGAAGAAATGTTTCCTAATATCTGATCTAAACCTCCCCTGGTGCAACTTGAGGCCATTTCCTCTTGTCCTATTGCCTGTTACTTGGGAGAAGAGACCAGCACCCTCCTCCCTACAACCTCCTTTCAGGTAGTTGTAGAGAGCGATAAGGTCCTGATGTTTTAACTAGTAATTGCATGGCAGCTGTCTCTGTTCCTAATCCAGAAACATTTTAAGGAAACAAGATGTCATCAGATTACTTTTTGCCCTGAACTTTTGACTATTGGAGTTTGTTCTTTTGGTAATTCGGATTCCAGAGATAGCCTTCTTGGTAGTTTTTATCCATTCCCAGGAAGTACTTAGAATTTAAGTCTGTTAAATTGTTAGGTAGCAAACTTTTCTTAATACCTGCTAAGAGCAAACAGATTAGCTCAGGTGCAGTGTTGCATGGATGCAGGTGTTCCGTGCCCAGCACTGCCTTGGGTTGTGTTTTACAACTAATTCCTATTCTCTTGCAGCTGGCCTTTGCACAGCATCAAGCAGAAATTGCGAAAATGGGGCAGTTTGATAACGTTTGTGCTGAGAAGCTGGACTGGGGGGAAAGTCTTATTGGTAAATACTTGTTTCATTATTTTGTAATAGTATTTAAGATCACAAAATATTCAGTAATTGTAACCAAGAATACTCTTAATTTCTTCATGAGTAGTACATTGAATCATCTTCAGCGATGCATGATTGTGTGGTTTTACCATTTTTCCATTCCACAAGATTTTCTTTTGTAGGCCTTTGAAGGGCAGCTGATGGCAAAACCGTGCTTACAGCATGTCATGGTGTTACTTCTTTTTCCTCATAACTTATCCCGAGTGTTTCCCCAGCTCACACACACCCCACCCCACCCCCAGTACCATTCCCTGCCATTTATTGAAGACAGGAGGGCAGAATTCAAGAAAAAGATGGGTTTTTTTATCTGCCAGGCTTGCAAGTACAATGGACTTCAGAAATCAGATCTGTAGCCTTTTACTCTGGTGTTAAGTATTTTACAGAGAAAGCTGATTTTTATTAGCCATTATTTATTATCCAGTGCTGTAGCAGGTAGATTAATGATGGCATTTCTTAATGAGTATTTGTTACGGTCTTCCCTTTAGAATGTATTGCTGTGATTGCTCTGTTTATGTCCAGTTTCAATGGTTTATGTTCTGACTGCACTGAAATCAAACTACAGAAACACTAATGTCATAAATTACTTAAAACTTCCCTTAAGGAGTAAGACTTTCTATTTATAACTAAAATAGTCCCTTGAAATCTAGCAAACAAAATATACATTTTTAATCCACTCGCAGACTGGCAGATGAGTAATAACACTCAATTACTTCTGTTTCAGTAGCTGTGGACAAAATATGCTAGATAATAGTTCTCACAGGTGAGACTTATTTTTCTTCTGAGGCTTCTAGGGACAGAGTTCACCTAATAAAGAGAACTTTCTTGACTAAAGAGAAAACCTCAGTTTCTTTCTTTCCAGCCTTCTCTCTCCTTCCTGCGTTCTCATGACTGGCTAAACTACACTGCCAAGCTAATCTCAGGTTTTCAAAAATAGATCTGAACTCTTCTAGATATGGTTCAAAGCTCTTTTCCATCTGTAATTGAAATGCTACTTTCTGTATTACTACTGTGGCATAAAGTAAATTTTTAAGGAGTAATAAAAATATATCTCTGCTTTGACTACAGAGTGGTTCAAAAGTAAATGGACGCTTCAGGATGATCCCTGTCAGAAGTACTATGAAACTCTGCTAGTAAATCCTGTTCTGCTGGTACCACCGACAAAGGTATACACCAAGCCTAAAGAGCCTGTTCACGTTTGTGTTTGCCATCAGGGATAATGCTGTCTTTATATTTGTGTTTTTCTAGGCACTGGCAATTACTTTCACCAACTTTGTAACTGAGCCTTTGAAGCATGTGGGACAAGGTATTGGTGAATTTATCAAAGCACTTATGAAGGAGATACCATTTATTCTGCAAGTTCCCGTGCTAATTATAATGGCTGTAGCTGTCCTGGTTTGTATACATTTATCTTATCATTAAAAGCTCAGTTTCATTTTTTATATACTAAACTTAATTAAATATAAGTATTATTGTCTGTCATATTTGTACTACTGAACAGATTTCTTAGCACAGATGAAATGATTTCTAATAGGGAATTTTCTCTTGACAAAATCTATACTGCAGTTGGTTTAGCAATTAAAATAGGTAAGTTTGTATTTAAACTACATCCCTTTCTCCCACTCTCCAAGTGGGATAAAATGGCATTAAACTACTTAAAATCTTAGACTCTGTTACAGTTCGTTGCAGCATTGCAGCTATTTCTTTATTGTGTCATTATACAATGATGCATGTAACTGTCATTTCGTACATGAAAGCATTGAGTCAGAGCTGTCAGCATCTTGGTTGTAGCACCAAAGATGAACTACATCTGGTCTGGCAGTTCCTGCAGTGCGGTCAGACTGCAGAAAGTTTGAAATTTATTGTAGCGGTTCTGATTTGCAGAGCTTTTCTTTCAGTGTTTTTCAGATATATGATGCTGAATTCTGTGTGAAAACTCTAGGCTGCAAATATTTGGTGTTTTGTTGTGGTTTTTTTTTTTTTTTGTTGTTTTTTTTTTCTTCCTCCAGGCTTTTTGCTATGGTGCAGGATCATCAGTGCCTATGTTAAGATACTTAACACCTTTTCAGAAGAGTCTTCCTCCAGCTGACAGTCAACAGGAGAAAATAGACTTTGGGCAACATGATGGGAGTCAATCAGATGGCTATTTGCAGAAGCTTCCGTACATTTATAGAGGTCCTTATGACAGAGGAGATGCTCCTATGAGACCAGGAAATGGCTGCAGAAGTCCTGACATCGTGCATAGAAGCGTTGAGCCACACACGCACTTGGAAGAGTCTCACAAAGCAGAACCTGGTGTATGTTAGTCCTGGTGCTCTTTGAGATGGGTTTAAATTTAATAGATTTCCATGTTACCTGCTAGAACATGTTTAAACAAGATTAAGCCAAATCTTTGGGAGAGAAGAGTTAAGGACACACCTGTTCCTATATAGAACAGTTTGGTAGAGGTACTGTGGGCATGTTTTGTTCTGGAAGAACACTGTGCAATGAAGGGCTAACTGTGGCAGGAAACTACTGAATTTAAACTCTATAGTAAAGACTTAAATAACTTCTGTTTTGAGAGATCAGTACTTAATGTAGCCTGGGCAATAATGATTACCCGCAGAGGAAGGGCGGGGAAAAGAAGCAGTGCTGGCTTTTCTGTAAACTGTAGAAAATTAAAGCCAGATTTATCCTCTAGATTGTGCTTATTTACATATCTCCCCAGGGAAAAAAGATACCAGTCATGCTTTGGGGGAGTTCAACCCCTTGAGCCGAGGTGCACCTGAAGCAACTGATGCATCGCTTTGGATTGCTTGATTAATAGCTTATCATTAATTTTTACAGGACAGATTGCACACCGCATCTGTGCAGTCTAGACGAGAAGCTATCACAGCTGAAGACCTTACTGAAGAACATGCATTGGAGCAGCAGAAACAGGAGACCGGCAAAGCAGAGCGGGAGGCTGGAGAAAACTGTGATCCTAGTGAAAACTGTGATCCTAGTGAAAACCGTGATCCTAGTGAAAACCAAGAAGGGAAGAGTTCTACAATGGAGACATCTGAAGAGAAGAAAAAGAGTGATTCATGCGACTCACAGGGAGGAGACTAAGGAAGCCCCAAGCTCTGCCGTAAGTTTTGTCTAGTTGTCCCATTCTTGCTAGTTCTGCTGTGAGATCGCTTTTCTACCTTTGAGATCTAAATGTAGAGCATCAATAGGCTGGGGGGAAATCATCTTTGGTCAGAGCATTAATAAGCATAGCTGTAAGGCAGGTAGAGCGTTAAAGACCAAGAGACTGAGTGTTCGTACTGCTTCTGGAATTTGAAATAAATATGGTGTTAAGTAAGATGATACAACTTCTAAGTGGCCAAGAAAATAGGCTTGTGGGCGTTGTTGCTTGTTTGAAATCAAGCTTGCGTAATAAGTTGTGAGTAAAACAAACTAGATACTCAGTGGTGGGAAAACATCAACATTCTGTGATCTAGCAAAACTAAGCCTAACCGGGTAACTGTCAAGCAGCCTGAAAAAAGTTGCTGACAGTCATGTAATTCACATAAGACTAATCGCAGGCCAAATAGATCCCCCAGGACTTGACTTACCTTTTGGTGTTCTTAGAAATACCAAATACCATATTCTTTAAAATCAGTCCTAAGTAAGTAGAATTGCTGCTTGTCAGCTCAGTTTCAGGACAGGGTGATGATTTTCGTCTAGTTTAATAATGTGCAGGGGAGTGAGAAGCTGATGTATCAATGGTTTTCAGGGTGATTCAAAGCTGAACAGGGGAAGAGGAAGCACTAAGCGAAAGTACCAAAGAAAGATCAGCATGATAAACTGATGGTAACATGGAGTTTTGAAGAATATTCTGGCATTTCTTCTTAAAAGCAGGAGGACAGTTTTAGTTTCAGTAGGAATCAATTTTGGTGCTAAAAGCTACAAGAGAATGTTTGTAAAATTTTCAGTAACTAAAATAGTTTAGTTAGGTGGAGCTTGTGTCTATTTAACTATTCTTACAAGGCCCTTTGAAGCTAAAATTAACTGTTGATTCTTCTCTGGCAGATAATACTTCAATAAAAAATAGTCATCGCTTCATTTATAAATACTGAAGCAAACACTTTGCCACCTTTGGTGTTTAAATTCAGTGGCTTCTAACTCAAGATACCTACATGTAAAACAACAGACAGCCCTTGGGCTTCCCAAGAACTACCTCAGAACAGGTGTCTACCGAGGGGCAGACGAAGTTGCAGCTGTTACCTAAAAACAAGTGTATCTTTTAAAGTTCTTATGATTATAAAACTGTACTGCATAATACAGGGAACACTTCATTAAGTATCACCCAAAAAACCCAGCATGTTTGGAAAAGACTATTTTTGTATTCAATAGAATTAAAACTAGGGTTTGTTGGGGGTTTGGGGTGGAGTTTTTTTTTAATGAAAATGATTGCAGAAACAGAGTTTGAAAGAAACAAAGACAGGCTAAATACTGAAGCCAATTCTCATATTTTTTTTTATTTTTTAAAAAAAGTATAAAAGAAAACAAGACCTTTTTCTGGGGAGGTACAAATCAGGAAAAAAAAAATCATGTTTTCTTTAAAAAGAACGTACAAATTTAGGTCTTACACTAAATGGAGACGGTGGTAGACTCCACACTTCAGCAAGGAGAATACCTTGACAAGGAAAAAAAAAAAATCACATTAATGTTCATAGATGAGAGGCAGTTAAGAGGGAGATAGAGTAATTGGTACCTCAGACACCGCTAAAAGCAGCTGTCAACTGCAAAGAGCAGTGGCAACTCTAACTACTGGTCACAAGTGTGATGCTGCTGCTATTTATACAAAAAATTATTAGAAAGAGGACAAAATTACTAATTGCAGTCTTCTGTAAAAGGCATGTATGCTTTTCCAGCAAATCAAAATGATACCCGCAATGCTACTGTACAGTATGTGCCTGTTTCTTTCTTCAGCTCAAATTGGGTCCCTTTATAGTTGAGGGTAAATGGACTCTCTGCTCATCCATTCTCTTAGCTTGCGATCGTAAAATCAGGCTGAAGAAATCCTCATCTGGTACTGTTGGTCCTTTTGCCGATGAGGGAGGAGCACATCTTTGATCATCCAGTCTGGAACCCTACAGACAGACCAAGCAATAAAGCTGCAGATTTACAGGAATATATGTCATAAAATAAGTGAATATAAGTGAAAAATTACTAAAAGCTGTTTTGTTTTTTTTTTTTTCCCAGATTTACAAGGATTTAATTTTTAAGTTTTGTTTCAAGTTAAACTTCTCAAAGGAAGTTAGTAAGTGCTAGTGTAGCTAAAATGGTTCCTCCAAACCTGTCCACATGTATTTGAAAATAAACCCCGCAATTTAGTTCTTGTTCATGTTGCAGAGTGAGATTTAAGCATCCTTTGTCCAGAAGTAGTATTTCGGCATGAGCACGTGGTACTTCTTTTCTGTTGCATAAGACTAGAAGGTTGTCCTCGTTTTTTACTACTTGTATAAGGAAGGGGACGCACTAGTGTCAGATCTGGAAAGGCAGTGTTAGGAGAAAGTTTTCCTCCGAACTCGAGACAACTGGTACATTTTAATCTGAGTGTTGCAGAGCAGCTCGCTAGCACCTCTGCGAGAGCTGCTGTGCCCGTTTCACACAGCCACCCCCTCCCGGTTGGAGTTTACAGGCCTCAGTCTGTATCCCACTAGGGCTGGCTCTGGACTGCAACCACCTACGGTAGCTCCTTTGCTTCAGCTGGCAATGAGTGTTTCTCAGCAGCAAGAGACTGCTGCCAAGCCCAGGGGAATGCGGCCCCTTCAGAAAAGCATGGCTTTCAGTGGTCGCTACAAAGAGAGGGGGGGGCTTGGAGAGTCATCTTTGAGACAAAAAGTCCTCTTCTCTGTGCTTCTCTTTAAAGCAGTAGCATCTAATGATTGAGGGGATTACATTTTTCCATTCCTTTCTCAATAAGCACAGTTAGTCATTGTGTGATGTTTGCCACATAGAGTGCACAGGAAGAGACAAAATCTGCTGTACTTATCTCTAGATTCTTTGCTTTGCTCAGAGAAGTAAATGGAGAAGCTGCTAAAGCAGAACATGGTATTTCATCAGGTTGGGAACACTTGTCACTGTAGAATCAATTCCAGGTGCTGCTTCCCACCCAAGCTAACATATTTCTTTACCACTGGAGAACTCGGTATCTGAATTTTGTATTTTGAGATCCTTATCAGCCCATCAGGTAAAACACTGAGTCTTTTTAATTAAACTCTCTTTGGTCTAATTGGTACATATACACCATGCTCTAACGGACAACCAGACACCCCACTTAGGTATTGCCACAAACTCTTATTTAAACTTAACATGACTGGAGTGATGGTTGGTATCACCACTAAACCTTTGATAGCTGATAGTGTTTCATTGGGTAAGTTAGGATTCCTGGTATATCAGGTGCCCTTGCAGCAAACCACATCTGAACACTTAATCATTTTACATACTTCAATACCCTCAGTTGTTTTCCTTCACCTTTTCAACATTTGATACTTTAAATGGTTAACATGGTATAAATATCAAAATCACACTTTCTAGACAGTAGATAATTGAAAGGAAAAAAAATAATTTAAAACACCTAATTTTTTGGTTCTCCACGTTCCTCCTTATCAGCCAAATTAATTTGTATCTTAAAGCCCATGCTAAACACAGTGGCTTACTCAGGGAAACTATATAGCAGGATACACAAATTAAATCCCAAAGACTCAGACTCTGAAGAACATTTGTAAAAAACCTTACCTGACATTTTATCAATATATCAAAGAAGTCGTCATCTAGTTCTCTGTTGTTAGTTGCCATGAGGTGACCCAGGACCGACTGGCTGTTGCATTGATTAAGACGAAGGCCAGGGAGATTGCTAAAGCTCGCGCGTTGGTCATCCAGCCGGCGGCTCTGTGAGCTCGCAAGTAGGTCCAGAAATTCATCTGTGTGGGGTGAGACTGCAGAAGTAGAGAAGGCTGAGGAGGAGGAAGAGGACAAGTTAGCCTAGAAATAAGGTCCTTTCCATAGTAAGTCTTGCATGCAAATACATTTTTAAAATAGTATTTGGCAGGAACTAAGATACGGATTTTGCTTTTTAAAAATTACATTTTCTCATTGTTTTAGGTGGAGTAGAGGATGTTGCCACTGAAGCAGCTGAGAATCTGTTCTTCTCCTGGAAGTAGCATCTCTGATCATCCATCCTGTTACTCTGGAATCGACTCAGCAGATCAAAGAACCCTTCGTCTGCCATTGTCTCTCGACTGTTTTTCTGAAGAGGAGAGAAGAGTTAGGGGTATTTTGAACTGAAGAGTACCTAAGACTAGGACAACTGCATCGCAGTTTCAATCCAGTAATATGTTTGATATTTGCATATCTGGAATCCATTAGATGATTTTTTTTAGTCATCCATTTCTATAGACAGAGATTTATTGTAAGAGGAAACACTAATAATACGGCAAGCATTGTTGGAAAGTGTAATGTATTAGAAATGTTTCATTCTCTGAAACAGAAAGAAACAGTATTCAGTACAACTGGAGTTACTCCTCCTCAGCCATTAATCCACCAAAAACCCTACTGCCCATGAGGGAAAAAAACAAGAACAGCAGTGAACAGGTTCCAGTGTTTCCTCAGGCCTAGGGTCAAAAGCACTCATCTCCATCTAGATCAAATGACCCTGTGCTTTTATTTTTACCCAACTTCTGTCAAGAGTGCAGTAACCTAAAAAATGTCAAAAATATCTCCTATTGTCTGAATCAGAAGAAGTAGATTTTGTTAAGTTTGGAGAAGCAGGGTCTAGAAAGAGAGTAGAAATAAATGATCTGGGAAGATCATGGAACAGATCCTCCTGGGGGGTTGGAGCTCTATAATCCTTGGGGTCCCTTCCAACCCAGACCTTGCTATGAAAACCTGTGCAAGCTGAGCTGTAAGCTTAGAAAATCCACCAGGAAAAAAATGTTCCACTAGGCAGAAAAGCTTAAAGCTGGCCTTACCCATGAGAGAGCAGCAGAAGGCAGATTCTGCATCGTTTTACGGAGCCACAGTGTTCAAATCAAGTAAAACTGAAACGGCCAGCTGCACCATTTTGATCAGACAAAGATTAGTAAAGGCTATGATCTCCACAGCTCGCCAAACCTACCCTCTGAGAGGTTGGAAGTCGATGATCGATAGAATTACTGGCATCCTGCAAAACTTTGGAAGCGGTGCTGGTTTTGTACTTTTTGCCTTTTAGTCGATTTACAAAATGCAGCTTTGCTGAAGGTTTGGCAACCAGTGGTTTCTGTTTAGCAAGAATCTCACTGTTCCAGTTCTGAACCTAAGAAAACAAGAGTCATGAAATTAAGCCACCTGCTTTCCATTACCTATACTGTTACCTCTAGTTGCTGCTGCTTTTCCTCCCCAAAATGAAGCAACTTTACTACATTATTTAATTTAGTTTATCCCACCACCAGGATGTGAAAGGTGAGTTGTTGGTTCTGTTACTACCTGTGATGATTACTGAGCTCGTTACCTGAAGCAGGTTGGTGCTAGAACTGATCTGAACTGATCTAACCAAACTGCAGTGCAACACCTGCTTAGTACATTTAATCAAACATGCGGAAGTTCTCCTTGCTGACTGCAGTGCAGGAAATGTAGTTAATGTGAATGCTAAAATGCAGACACAGCTGGCATTTCCCACCTGACATTCTTACAATAGGAAAGAAAAAAAAAATAATCAGTTTTACAAAGCATTAGAGCAAAACAAACCCTTACACTCAACCAGCCTTCTCTGAAGTTCTTGATATACACAAAATTCTCAGTAAAGAATGAAAGGAAGAGGGAGAAGAATGCCAGCACGAGGGCAAAGAGGAATAGCCATCTCATTTCACTGAAGAACAGAAGGGACAGCTTTATCAACCTGATCAATTTCCCTAAAATCTCTTCTAAAATAAAGCTGTCGATTTTGTGGATAATTCTGTTTATCTACAACTGACAAACTTAATAACTGAATAAAACCCCGTGGTTTTTTTTTTTTTTTTCCCTCTTGATTCAACATCAGAAATTGTGAACGCAGTCACAATCTTTCAGCAACGTTGCCTCCCCAGACAGATTGCCCTTTAAAGGCTTATTGAAGATCGGCACACAGATTCCAACTCCAAGGAGATGGCATCCTGGACAATCAAACCATAATGCTAGTGTCATACAGTGTTTATATATCAAAAGGCATTAATGGAAAGAATTTTCAGAATCTGCTAAATTAGTATCTTTTAAAAAGCCCTTTATAAGAGCCAAGCTGCAATACTAGGTTAATTCTTTATTACAAAAATCCACACGAAAACATTTTAGTATATTTAGGGCATAGACTATCTAGGCTATGTATTTTAAAAGATACCACAGATGATAAATAGAGTCAGAGAGTAAGAAAATACAGCTGATTCTGGCCAAAAGCTTAGAGGTTCCCTACAGAGGAATCACCCTTGATTAAACATACAATCTTTTTAAATCGGTACAGAGAGAGGCTCTCCAGCATGACTGCTGACTTCAGCTGTACCAGCTGTCCAGATTTGTACGCTTTGGGATTTGATTTCCGTTTTGATAAACAACGATGGCAGGCTTTGCATCGCTTGAGGAAGGGGAATTAGACATCCCAGTATAGAGGGAAAAAATAGCAATTTCAGTCTGGTGCTGGAGTCATTTATGCAGAACTGCCAGCCCACTGTGTAAAGGCAGGGGATAGAATTTGAAGGATATCTCTCAAAGATTGATAGAAGGATTTTTTTATCAGGAACTCCCAGCCCCAAGAGAGTTCTGTGAGCTTAGGGGGAGGTTACTTTACCTATCTGTGACTCGGTTTCAGCATTTCTGAAATAGCATCCTTACTCAGGATGGATGGTGAAATTCCTAATGGCTTGCAAGCTGCTTGAAATCCCACAGTGAAAACACAACATGCAATTTAAGTGCCTATTAAAGTGACTGTAACCAAAGAAAAAGTGTTCAGAACAGCTGAGCTAACCCTTAGGAACTTTACTCTGAATCACTTTCAGTGCTGCACCCTCCAGCCACTTCTAAAGAGGAGATGAAAGGAATTCCTTTGATGCACACTGCAGGACCCCATTCTTTGTTTCTTGTGAGGGGAATAAAGCAAGCTTTCCACAAGCTGTTAAAACCGTTGTTACATATGTAAGATACTGACTGTTACCTATGTGACAGAAGTAGTATTTGTTAGAATCGTCAGACCTGCTTTTACCCAACTCTTAAATATAACTACATTAAAAAGGGTATGCAAATGATGCATCAGCATTCTGCTGAGTTCTTTCAAAGTTGTTATGTATAAAACTTCTGACTGTTCATAACTGTTGAAGTTAAACCTTTAGAAATGTTTCATTGCAATCTCACCGGCAGAACAGGAAGAAGGAAACTGCCAACCTTTTCTGGTGTTAATTTCATAAGTTCCATGTTTTCCATACTGTGACGGCGTCCTACTCTCGGTCTGGTACCTTCAAGAAAGAACCAAGTTCATCTTTATCATTAAGATTTACGGTGTCACCTTTGAAGCTGCAGCTGTACTCCTCTAAGGTCCAAGATAACAGCAATTCTAAGTTCCAAAACAATGCGGCTAAATATATCGGCAGAGAATAAATAACCTCTAGTAAAAGCAGCCTTCAAAACCAGACCCATCTAAGCTACCTAAATTGCCTTCATGGGACACAAGAGAAGGACCATGGATCTTTGAAAAGAGGAACAACAAATGAACTGGGTTCTACTGTAACCCCCAGTGTCACCAAGATGGGAGGGGAAAAAAAAGGAAAGACATAATTTGGCAGCAAACAGATAAATCTCCCACATTAAAAAGAAGAACAAAAGGGGGACACACACACACAATTAGAAACATCATGTGAAGAAACTAAGCGGTGACCTGTGATTCACAACATAAATCCTCCAGAAAAGAAGGAGCTGAAGGGGTCCCATACCACAAAAACCACTTCTTTTTGCTGGTGGGGACAACTCTGCGTACGCAACCATCTGTAGTCGGAAAACAATGCACACAACAGACTCTTTTTAACTGTTAGAAAGTTCTGCAGCAATAGGCACGTACCATTCAGGCTGCTATCTACCACGTGACTTTCTGACATCATGGAGTTGTTTGTGCTGTAGCTTAATCCAAGAACCATTTGAAGATCTGAGAGATTAAGTCTAGCAGTGAGTTCCCCACTTCTATCTCCCACCTGCAACCAAATCAAATAAGCTGTAACAAAGTGTATACATATGTATATACCAAGCAAACCTTGTCCCCTAGGTTTCTGAGAGAAAAAAGCTGAAAAATTTTTCCCTGGTTGAAAACTGAGAGAATCATCTTTTTAATGAAGTGTGTAACACCTGAAAGGTACAAGCCCAAGCCTAAAATAACCTCTGCTAGGCTATTAGCTTGGACTTCTTGCTGACATTTTTAGAGGTGGCACAAGAACTAAGGAGCTAGTTGCAGTGAGACATGGCTGAAATAATTTGGAATTGACTACCTCAGAAAACAGTCAAAATCCATTCCGTTATTCAAAATCACATGCACGGACACACCTCCATAAAATCACTCTTCAAGTGAAAGCAAAAACCCAACAGCCAACGTACGCAGTGTGAAAATCATACCTCTCTTGAAATCTCCAAGTGCCTTTCTGCAAAATGCATAGCTTGGTCATGATTTCCCAGAGCAGTATATGCATTCCCTAAACTCCAGCACGCTCTTAACCAATTCTGCAAAAAATAAATACATTTTCAATTATACCTTTACTCGCTGAACACTAGGGGTCAGGTTTTCATAATACTGCCACAAGAAGACTGCTGTGCCAAGAAAAATGAAGGCGAGCTTCAGAAACCATTCCAACACCAACATGTTCAGTATTGTATTTAAAGGAGTGTGATCTGGGTATAACCATAAGTATGTGCAAATTAATCAAAATTTTATTTTTTAAGCTCACAGCAAACATAAGTCCCTCAGTTTTGCAAGCATAGAGCATCTTAAAGCCTACTTTGCTTTTCCTCAGATTGCATGCCTTATTCTTCATATATGCTGCTTACTGAGTTAGTGCATCTAAAAGTTGTAAAAAATGTTAGTTGTACCTGATGTTATATAAAAGGCCTTTGAAATCACGATCATAAAATAAGTATTATTTGCCCCATCCCTTCCCATAATTTGTGGAAAAGCTGAAGACGTGTTCTTGGGAAGGTATGCAAAATTACTATAATGGCGTCAGGAAAACAGAGATCTGCTTTTCTTTTCCTTAATTTACAAAGGCTGCTGACAGAAGATGCAGAGACAGACATTCATCAATTCCTCTTTCATCTCAGACTTAATTAGCTGCAAGACCTTCATGAGTAATTTTTTTTTCCCTTCCCCCATATGAAAACTGGAGCCCAGCACTAGGGAATTCACATTAATTCAGCTGTCACATACACAACAATGACAGCAGAGTCAGAGGAAACAGGATTTGGTTTAAGTGTCATGCAGACATTAAACAATCTCTTAGGGCTTACTTATCATTTAATTCCTGAGCAATCACAAGGTGTTTCAAATGATAATCAATTGCCTTTTCATAGTCTTGAAGCAAAGTGTATGTGTTTCCAAGGCTGTAGCAGGCCTGTGCTTCCACAGCTCTGTCTTTAAGCTGTCGAGCCAGCTGTAACGTCCTCCTGAAAGAAAGGGTTAGTCACCTCAAAAATCACTGTAAGGAAAAGTTTTTAGAAGTATACTTGAGCAACTAAAAATCAATTATACAAATTAAATCAGGACAGCGGGGTGGCAAACTACCTACTAATAAATTACTATCTTGTAAATGCTCACAAGATTTTAAGTGTGTGTCTTCCACTCCCCTCCACTGCAACATATTTCCATTTACTTTATTAGAGAGCAGACTCATCCCTCAAATATCTTCTAATTTTAATTTATTGCTTCATCAATAATTTATAGCCATTTTCCTGACAGTATGCACTTGAAACAGTTTAGTACCAGCATTACATAAAAACTGTATATTCTCCATCAACATGAGCCAGACAGACCTATAACCACCAGGCCAGGCCTTCCCCTTGCTGGGTAAGAAGAATTTGAGTGCCCGGAGGAACCTGCTCGGTACTGAGGCGGCTTTTCCCGTTTCAAAAAGAACGGGTAAACTCGGAAATCTGTGTAGTTTGCTAATAACACCTATACTGTATTTTTGCCGAGCTTGCATTTTTCCAAGTGACAGAGGCAACTGCCGAGTGCTGCAGAGATCAAGAAAAAAGTCTTGATGCAAAACAGACTAAATATGCAAGATGGTGTTGATGCGCACCACCTATCTCGGCGAGGGAGTACAGGCCAGACAGCTGCCCATCTCCAGTGGATTAAAGTTATTCAGCTCATTCCAGAACTTGCAAAGAGCTAAGGCAGTAATGCTTGGTTCTAGAATAAGGGAAACAAATGCCAATCAACAGAAAGACTTCTACAGTGCTGAGAAGAATCTCCTTAAAGTAAAACAAAATAAGCTGCCTCTCCCTTAACAGAACCAGAACAGCTAAACAACTAGGGAAAAATGTTACTTTTGCTAAACAAACGCAGCTTACTTCTAAGTATATGTTGAAGAGATGGATATTCTACAATGAGCTAAAGTAGCAGGCGCAACAGAAGTGAACTGTACAAGAAGAGGTATAAATTATATTTATAAGCAGTCAACTAACTTGTAGTATTCAGAAGCGGTTTCAAATTCACCCAGGAATATGTAGGCATTTCCAAGATTGCTGTATGCTCTTCTTTCCGCTGATCTATCACCAAATTCTTTTGCAATTAGGAGACGCTTGAAAATGTGAAATAATTGCATTACTTACTCAATTTTGTACTTTGCAACATACATTTGCATACAGAAATGCACGCACGTAGTATTTCCACCATGCAGCTACATCTGTTCTTTAGGGCAACAATGCTTGAAAAGAACAGCCAAACTTGCAGCTGTGCCATTAAGATTTAAAACGTGCATTAAAAAGTGCGCAACAAGATCCAACACAATCCATCCGATCAAGAGCAACTGGCAATATTTTGCTAGAACAGAATTCCTTACTAGCACATTGTTGTACCTGTTCATGGGCTAAAACTGCGCTCCTGAAGTTGCCCAGAAGATAGTGTGTGTTTCCCAGATTTCCAAAGGCACGTCCTTGTGCTGCTCTATCACCCAGCTCTGTTACTATTGTCAGGTTTTCCCTGTTTTGGGGGAAGCAAGAAGGGGAAAAAGTGACTTTTAGAAAAGAGTTTTTTCCCCTCACAGTCATTTAAATAATAACTGAAGAAAAAATAAAAAAACCACCTTTCTGTTAAATACAGGAAAAGGTAGAGGGGCATTCTACTTTGGCCTATTTTAATGGCCTTTATGCAACCATGAATCTTCTACTGAGTAGGAAACATTCCCTGTGAGATGGAACTTAACTGCATTCTTACTCAAGCTGGTGTGCTCACTTCTAGTTATAGAGCTACATTATCTGCAAGTATACCGAGGTCCCATTGTTGTCTCAGTCTGGTTTGAAGAGTGATACTGGATTCTAACCTAAGGGAAGGACTTACCAGATAATAAGAGGTACTCTAAAAATGAGGGTGTAACAAAAAAATAGTGCACTCCCCAGTTTAAAAGGGAAAACAACCCACAAGTACCACTGTTCTGAATAGAAGAGTGCCACAGGTCAGTTCATGACACCACAAATGTCATGATATTCTAATGAACTAGATGATCATATCCTCTCAATCCCCAACATTTAAAGCTACTACTCACTCATAGTAATTTGCGGCTTTTTGTAAAGCATTTTTCACATCATCTGGAAGTTCCCCCGGATCGTGAGTCCCAACACTAGCTACATTTTTCCCTTTAGAGTGATACACGTTTCCCAGATTATATAGTGCTCTTGCTTCTCCAACCTAAACCAAAAGCAAAATAAGGCACTAAAATTTTACACTTCAAAGCCTTGTGTCACAACAACTATTAGTACAATCCACAGATGGCAAACATTTAATTAGTTGTCAACACATACTCTACCCATTCTGAGAACATGTTCTTAACATCCACCTTACTCCCACCTAGTCACATCCATCAATCAAATTGTTTTGCATACTACTTCTTCTTGACATGCAAGATACATAATTCTTGAGGCAAATTATCATTTAAAATTATTATTATTAATAATAATAAAACCACCACTCAAAAAAAGGTAATACTTATTAATCTGGATCTATAGCCTTCCAGGTGCAAACAAGTATCTTACAACTAACAATCCTTACTGTCTAGAAGAAATAATTGAATATTCAGTACTTGCTTCCCTCTGAAAGGTGGCACATTTGTTACCAACACAACAGGGTTCAGTAATACGTATTAGCAGCTTACTTCCAGGTTCCTGAGCAATTCTTACCTTATCATTAAGCTCTCTGGAAATATCCAGATGTCTCTGACAACAAACAATAGCTTCTTCAAAATTCCCAAGTACCTTTAAGGTATTGCCCAGATTCCCACTAGCTTTAGCTTCTCCCAGTAGATCTCCAATTGTCCTAAAAATGCAGAAATAAAGCACCCAGTAAATAGTGTATAATTTGAAACCAAGCAGATGATCAATGTATGGTAGACAATCAGAAGATTTTATGAGAAGAGATTACAGCCAGGTAAATGCATATTTATTCAGTTCATTTTATATCTAAAATGCGCTCACATAAACATTATTCAATCTGTGGTTAAAGACATTTAATTTTGTCAGTGCTGTTTGTACAACTGCTAGTAGTCACAGTGTGATCATCTCTCTAATATTAAAAACAAATTTCACTTCTTTTAGGAGGAGAATAAAGAGAAAATTCTTAATTATTATGTAGAAAGACAGTTCCAGCATTAGAAAGGCTGGTTTAACTGCTTCTGCATTTTACTTGACTGCCACAGTCTTGCAGTATTTGCAAGACACACTGGTCTCCCAGAAAGCTCAGAAGTAACACTACATTTCTAGACTCCACATGAGACTAAGGCAAAAGACTGCCACAGAACCACTCAGTCTGTGATACCTGGGGAGTAACACAAGGTAAGTTCCCACAAAGTTAAAGCACTTGAGCAGGTTAAGGCAGGGGAAACAATAGATTTGTGCCAAAACTGAGGTTAAGTACATTAGGTGCCTGTGTCTTTTATTGGATCTGTACCAAAATCATTGAAAGTCAGATGCATAAATAGCGTACGAAATGCACAGGGTTTTTAGATTTCACAATATTATATTCCGAGTTTTACACAGAGAAACATGAATGAGTTCTGTCTAGTACAGGAGAGAGCCAACTTCACATTCTGGAGAACCAGAAAGACGGAGTTCAGAAAGAGGAAAAAGAAAGGGTGGATTTAAAGAAGGCACTTAATTATTCACAAACCTGGTGAGGCCTCAGTCAGTACCAGGATTATGGTGCTAGACCGAGTATTAGCTCCCAGGTTTAAGGGTGATCAAGTTACCTGCCAGACCCCCTTGCCCTCTGCCATCAGCACATTCACTCATTATCCGGTATTAATAGGAGGGTTTGGTAGGAAAATGAACAGTCAACTGCTCATCTCTACAAGAACGGGATGAAATGGAGAACATGGTTAAAGAAAGACACAAGATTACCTTGCAAGAGTTAAATCATGGTGATGGTATTCCAAAGCCTTTGCATATTCATGCAAGTAGAAATAGGCATTGCCTAACTGGCTGTAAATAGCACTGAGTGTTTTCAAATCTTCAGTTCCAACCTGAACAGCTGCTTCAAAGAAAGATACACCGGCTCGGCAATCTCCTGCTTTACACAGGCGCTCCCCTTCCAAAGCCAGCTCTAGGCAGGAAGCCTCCATCCTGCACAATTTAAGTGAAAAGACAAACGGTCACTCTAAATGTAGTACTTTGTCGAATAACCTGAGTTCTGAAGAGGTTATTTACTCAGAGGGTCTCTATTTCTTTAGGACAGGGAGTCAGCACCACACTACAAGCAATGAGCTCGGTACTATAATATCACAGAAACTAACGCTGAAAGGGAAATTGCAACTTCAACAGCAATGAGCAAACACATTAGAACAAATAGCATCAATTTTTTTTTTTCCGAGTCTCAGGGAGGAACTCCAAACACTGCTTTGTCTATATATAGCACCCATACAATGCAAAACTGCAGAGATTTCACCATCTAGATAATTTCAAAAAAGTAACTAAAAATCAAGCTATTCTTGGCAAATACTGAAAAACATTAAGCATTGTTATTTTTAGGCTGATGCCATAGTTACCTGCAAAATGTCATATGGAAAAAAAAATACTAAAATTCAAATATTCCCGTGTATCAAAGACCATGACTGTTTTCCCAAAAAATGTTTCTTAAGTAATTCAACACTCCTTGGCACTCCATCATTTCCTACAATGGCACTGCTATGAAAATACTAGAATTCAAATATTCCTGTGTATCAAAGACCATGACTGTTTTCCAAAAAATGTTTCTTAAGTAATTCAACACTCCTTGGCACTCCATCATTTCCTACAATGGCACTGCTATGAAAATTCTCAAAGTGTAAAGGAAAAAGATCTAGATGGAATTAACAACAAAATGTATGTCAATTCAAATTACTTAACTGAGATGCCATCATTCCAGAAGCTGCTGGAATATTTTTCATTATTATGAGCAAATAATTGTGTAAGTATAGAGGTACGAGATACTGCAAACAGTAAAGATGATACTCATGAACGAATTCATAGCAGAATTTGCAGAAGATTACATTTTGGACAGTGAACAAAGAAGATGTCAGAGAACTGCAGCTGTCAAAACACATTCATATATATTTTTGCTACCGTGAATTCAGGTGTACAAAAGGTAACATTTCAGTAAATGTTAACAATTACATACAAACATTTCCTACTTCCCAGTTCTGAGATGCGAGAGAGGTACGGGAGAGGAGGATGAGAAGGAAAAAGACTTCAGGGTCTTGATCTTCTAGCAATAAGGTTCTCTAGATATTTCAAAATACATACATTTTTAAAAGCTCGCAAAAACACCATCATTCTACTTTTAAAAGATCTTTCAAAAATAAAACTCAGTAAGAGACATTCTGTAAGTGCTTAAAAAGTGTTAATATTTCCAAAAAGTGAACATCAACTTCGTAAATTTGTATATTGTTTTGAATTTTTCTTCAGGATGGATTACACAGTACGTATAAGGGCTTGCGCTCTGAAACAGAACGTTTTATGTAATTAACGTTATCCTTATTACATCCTTATTTGATATTTACCTGGTTGTAAGAATAAAGCATTTAGAATTCTATTCCTAGAACCATTTCCATTCATATACACAGATCAAAACCAGCAACAATCAAATGTTTGCTGTTCCAGAAGTTATTTCAATGGCAACACCAGATGACAGCTGTTTTGACAAGACATAGTGATGAAGTACTTAACATACCTGCAATGTTTACTTTTCTTAATTTTTCTAAATTAGAAAAAAAAAAAAGGTTATACAACATTCTACTCAAATCTGAGCAAGGAGGAAATATTTTTGAAAAATCCACTGACTTCCAAGGTAACTAGAAGAATTTGGATTATAAGTAAAATAAGCTACCAACAGAAAATAGTACCATACCTGCTGGTCTTTGACATTCCACAACTTAAGCACAACGAGATGACAGACATTTTTAAATTTTGCAATTAAAAATACTGTATGCTTGGTAGTTGGTAAAGATGCAGACGGCAAACAATAACTCAGGCATGAAATTCTTCCCAGGCCCAACTTCTCAGGTTGGATATCCATAACACATGCAATACTTTTAGGTCTGGGAACTTCTCAGAGAAGTTAAAGCATTCCCATTTGCTAGAACACACTACCTGTTTTTTATTACATTGTGCACGTGTTGAATGTAAGACAGAAAAAGGCAGAAATTATTAAGTCCAGTTAAGCACAGGCAGAAATGATTACACCATCAGCAACTGAAGGTTTAAGACTTAAAACACTTCATTGGGTAATCTTAATCCTATCCAAAGAGGTTCTCTCCGGGCACCTCATGTTAACTGACATGTCTAATTAAAGTGACAGCTAGAAAATATGGTGCTCCTTAGTGCAAAGATTTAGACCATTACACAATCACATTAATTTATTTAGATTTTTAGCTTGAACAGCTAAAAAGGGTAGAGCTTTCAGCAAAACATGTGTGACACACAGTAATAGTCAAAATGCTATACTGGACTCCAGTTCTGAAAGCGAATTGTTCCCGTTCAAAAACTCATGTTTTGATTTGCAACTGTGATGCATCAGCCACCCAATCAATGAAGAAAAGGTACAGCTTAAAAAGGTACAAAGATAACACCAGAGAATGCTATGGACCAGTAATTCTGCTGACACACTGTATTCAATTTATTTCACACTCTGCCACAGCCCAAGGCAGCATTACTGTTTCATCAAGGAACTTGAAATATAATCTTTTGACTTTGCAACCCAGACTTAATGTAACATACAAAAATGAAAGATTTGGCTTTTTTCGTACAGAACATTAATAACTATGAAGCTAACACTTATGCTCAGGCTGATGAAAATCAACTGTTATTAGAGTATTTCAATTCAACTAGAATTATAGGAATTAAAGGAGAATAGGAATTAGTAATTGCTTGAGTAAAAAAGAAACCAAAATTGAATACTACTCGAGTGCACCTCTAGAAAAGTTGTATTAACAAGCTGCTAGAATTTGTACAGCAAATTAAAGCTGTAATTCCACTTGGATCAATTCTTACTGACCTTCTACAATTTTGAAGTCTAAATAAGCTATAGAAAAGAACAGAGAAAGCATTTATTTCCACAGTTGCCTGTGACCAATATTAATATTTTATTCACATTATATAAGAGCTATGAAATCATTCAGTTATTTTAAGTTTGCTAGGCTTATCCATCAAGTACAAAAACTATACTCAGAAGAGGTTTGGGTTTGGTCTTTATTTTCCCCTCCATTTCTTAAAGGACTGTTATCAAAATTAACACTTAAAAAAAAAAAAAAAAAAGAAATTACATAGGTGTTCTCCAGTCAAAAAAACATCACCTCTTCAGAATGTTCTCAGAGGCTGTTTTAACTGTCACTACTAATGATTAAATAGCATGTCAGCAGACTGGACAGGCTAGGTTATCAATGTTTTAGGAAGTCATTAAATAGTTACAAGGAGAATATGAAATTACTTTCTCTGTTCCCAGGGCTGAATTGAATTACTTATTTATTCAACACCCCATGGCTAAACAAAAGACACATTGAATCCAGAGACTAGAAGAGAACAAGGCCCATTCATCTATGTACTTCTAGTGAAATTCTGTTCCTGCTAAACAGGATAATGTTCTTCTAGATATTACTGTGGAAACACTCATACAGGGCTTCGTTTTGTTATGCTCTTTATAG
>JMFS01079631.1:0-27427 GCA_000699545.1 Podiceps cristatus
AGCCACCCCTGTAGACCCCCACTACCAAAACATTGCCACGCGCACCGAATACAGCATCTCATTTTGTTCCTTGAAGTGCTTTCTGAAAGATTTTCGACTCTTGATCTCACTGGAAATTATTGCTACACATATCTTAGTTTCTTTTTTGTGTTTTTTACTTGTTTTACTTTTACACAGTACAAAGTACATGGTACCAGTGGGTTTTTTAATTGAGTTACGGAATATATTTTTTCTTTCATGTTATTTTCTATCTTGCTGTTTGTAGTAGAGAAGTCAGGGGTATTCATATATTTGTTGTGCTTCTGCTGGTTGCCAGTTGTTGCCGTTATATCTTTTTATTACAATGGAGGCTCTTAGTCATATGTCATCTCCTCAACATGTTTTTTCAAATACATAAGTTTTTTCTTTATTCTGACAAATAAAGAATCCTCTGTGTTTATAATAATGTATATATCTTTCTCCATTGAAATAATGCAGCAAAACTATGAGTTTTAAGAAATATTAGTATAACATGATAAATATGAACCATACTAGGTTTGGCAGTAACACAAGTGAAGATATTCTTTAGTTTGTCTCTTTGTCTTCTTAAATAGCTCTCTGCAGATCATGGTGGATAGATTGACATGAAAGTAATTTAAATAGCCATCTTTATTACTGATTTAAAGCCTGAAGCAGGAAAACTTGTTTTAAGTAACAGACTTTTAAGAAGTCTTTTTTCCTACCACTTCTCTGCTGCTTTCTGAAAAAAAAAAAAAAAGTTAGTTTGTGTCAGTTGATAGCCAGTGAATTTTTATTTTGAATGTTGAAGTTGCCATTGAGTGTTGATTTGCTGCCAAATACTACCTTTACGATAAAAGAAACACTTACTGTTTACCCCTATAAACATTATTTAAGGTAGTCATAAAGAAGCATATATTCAGATTATTATCTGAAATAGATTCAAGCATTGAATGTTTTACCATTCTGGTGATTTATATTTTGAACAGCTTTTGGAGGTGATTGAAATTTAGTTAATAGATATAAAATGGTACTGTGAATTTAAAAAATCAGTTAATTTAAACATGTTGAATGTGTAAGTAAATAAGTTTATCAAAGTATGTTTCACATACAAAATACAGTTATTTAACAAAATAAGTATTATTTTCTGCAATGAAGGAGCTGATGTAATACCTTCTTGGGACTGAGTCTGCCAGGATTTAGAAATAGTAGATCTCATTCACTAATGTCTGGTTCTAGCCCTAATCTTGGAGAGGGAAAATAAGTTTATATTTTTTCAGGTTATAGGTGGTTTCTCTGTTTTTCATTACCTAATCACTGAGTTTGCTAGTTGAATAAGTAGACATGAAGAGAATATCTCGTCTCCCTGGTCTTCAGAGGCTACTGCAATAAATTCTGATTGAAAACCAAACTGTAGTATTAAGGTTTTAATGAGACACTTTAACCCTGCTCTTGTGCCTTTCACAAAGATTGTCATAACTTGAAATGTAATTTTAAATAGCTTTATTTTTTAAATGAAAACATGATTTTCACATAAACTGCTTAAACTTAGCTTAATTTTTCCTATTAGATATTAATTTCGTTTACTATTTTTAGCTGTCCTGACATAGGCAAGGACAGTACTGGTATTTACTGGAGTTAATGATTAATTAACACAAAGAGCTGATAGAAATATCATGTGAGAAACATTCCTACCCACCTCTTAATTCCAACAGGGAAAAATGAACCAAAACCAGGCTGCTTTTTTTTCTGTCATTTCACCTGGATTGTGCTTCTTTCTGTCAAGATGCTGAGGGACAAGTACTTGTACTGAAAAGAGCAGGAGATTTAAAATGGGCACACACAGCCTTCGTCCTCTAACCTGTGTTCTGCAAACTGGGGAGTGTTTTCTGTCCCCACCTGTGCCAGGAGGATGTGGGGCATTTAACACACCAAAAGACATGAACGCTTACATGATGTCAAGCCCAGGGAGTGAATGTGTGTCTGGGCACAGAGGTTTTTGTGTAACTAGGTGTGCATTCACAGGTTTTTTATGTTTACAGAGATGCGGACAAACGTTTGTGTTTTTTCAGGCACATGTGTGTTCTTTCACGTCTCTGTGTGTACGACTGTGATTCATTGTGTACATGCATGGTTGTGGCCACACACACCTGAGAGTCCACAGGTGTGGACATGTGTGTGCACCCTTTGAGTGTGTAGGTGTTGGCATGTTTTCTCATGTGTCTGTCTCCTTGGCTTTCAGCTTATACATATAATGGAATAAGTACATATAGCTTCTACAAGTATAAATGATGTGTTTCTTGCTCAAAGATCCTTCCAGCTTGGGTCCATGATGATTAAGCGAAAATGTGGCTTGAACCATCTGTTGACAACAGTTCTGGATTGGCAAGTTGGGGGGAAATGCCCTGCAGCGAGGAAATGGTGGTGGGTGATAGGGTTAAGTGGTAACAGGCCAAAGTCACTTCCTCAGCAAATTTGTGAAGTATGATTTCTGGGCACAGTTGTGAAGTCGGTGAGAGAACTTTCACTCAAATCACCATGTTTTAAAAAAACACATTGTAAAAATTCATTTTTCAGGTTGAGCATCTTTTTGTTACTGAACAGAAAATTCTTGAGTAGGTGTTATGGAAGGATAAAAAAAAGCATCTAGGATTAAGGCCTCACAGCTGTTTGACAGTATATATTAAAAGATCCCTTTGCCTTTTTAATTTTTGATTTTCCTTTCAAGTTTCTCTTAGTATCTCAGTGGAATTGGGGGAAAAATTATTAACACAATACTACATCTTGCAGTTGCAAGGGAACTGTATTTGCGCACTAGACAGGTAGGCTAAAAATGGCTTAAGGGAGTAGCAAATATTTTTGGTATGTGTTTTAAGTGCTTGAGAGTGAAGACGTCTGAAAAGCATCGGGGGAAATAATGAAGCAGCCGAACCTGCCTGAATATTTATTTTTCCTCAGTCATATTTATATACTAGCTAGTCCATTTATTTATTTATTTTAAAACTACCTCATAACTGCATACCCCAAATAATCTCCTGGGTTGCTTTTCTTGCAGTTTTTCCCTTGTGGGCAGAATTTTACTTCTTTTCCTCATGTTATAAAGTGTGCTGTCTGCCATGAAACCTATGTAATTTTGTTTTCCTAGACCAAGAGCTGGCTTTCAGGTGCCAGTGTAGAAATTTAACTCTCTATGTACAGCATGGTGGCACATTGCTGTGAAGGAAATGATTTAGGCATGGAGATCTCCTGTATGGAGAGCAGCGGAGACTGCTCCAGCGCACGGCTGCTGGCTGTGATAGCAGATCGGCTTTGCAGAGGTACTGCAGGCTGGCACCAAAGGGTGCTGAGATGAAGAGGGCTCTTTCCCACTTCCCTTGTTGAACACTTCCCTGCCGAGCTCATGGGGAGAAAGACTGGAGGGTTACCAGTGCAAAGGAATAGAGACTACCTATAAAATGTATTTCTGGTGTATGTTAACAAGGTAGTGGGGTAAATTTTATGTGTCAGCTAAGGAGAAGAATACCAGAAGCAAACAATAACTTGCTGTCAGAACTTTAGCTCAGGCTAGGCAGTAGTGTTAAAAAACCCTCCACCCACTCAGCCCGTGCCCTGATGTTCGTGGGCAGGAGCATCTGCAGATCACCAAGATTAAATGTAAAATGATGCCAGATATGGTATTGCCTGTCTGATTCTTTTCAGATTAAGAGGAGGAGAAAGAGACTCTAAATGATGGTAGAAGAGTCTGATTCTCCAAACCAATGTCTTTCAATATCTCATGAGAGACTCACAGGCTAATTCAGCTGTCTCATCTGACGTTCCTTTTCCTTGCTTCAATTACTTATACTAGTATTATTTCATGTGCCATTGTTACTACCTTCACTGTCAACTCTGCGCTTAATACCTATTTGTGTAGGCACCTGTTGCCTCTCAAGTGTCCCATAATACTTAATACTCTACCTCAGGCCCTGATGGAAACTAGTCACTTAAAGGAAAAAAGGCACACAAGCTGCATGCCTTCCCAGTTCTTGCTAAGATTGTTATTGCTGAAGAAAAAAATTTAAAAACAGGTGTCTGGAGCCAATACACTCCCACTAATACTTATGGGAATGCTTAACTTGCTGCAAATATTATTTGACATTTCTTCTCCTGTGTTGACAGGGCAGTGACAACTTGATAGACAGACGGAAGGGCATCATGGTTCTCTGGCTGTCATTGGTTCTTCTCTATTTACTGCCCAAGCACTGCTTTGCTACCTTCTGAGATGAACTCTCAGAGAAATCAGATGAAGAAATTACTGTAGATCTGTGAGCATATACACATTGTTAGTGAATATTCTTTTTGTGTGTATGTATAAATGGAAGCATATCGCTGTGGAAAAAAAGGTGGTGTTAGGGAAATAACATTTACTGCTCAAGAATTCTGTGTGTAGGGTAAAATGTACTTTGTTCTTCTGGAGCTGTTGGCAAACAAAATTTGTTCCATTTTAAATTCAGATGTAGAAAACAAAGTCGTCTTGCTATCAAAGACTTCCTCTGCACTTGCTTCTTTGCCAGCTCTCCAAATATACAGATATCTTTTCTGACTAAGAATTTAATGATTCATGTGCTTGCTGGATGGGTGACCAAAAGGATTGCTTCAGTGCTGAAACAACAGTTCTGCAGTGGACAGGTTATTGTTGCAAGGCTGCCTCTGCACACTGCAAAGCCAAATTAATAGAAGCAAGTAAAACAGCACTTATAGACAATCAGTATAATGTAATGAACCTTTTGAAGTTTTACTATCCTCTTTCCACAGAAGACTGGAAAGAATAGACAGGTTTTATTTGGCTGCTTTTGTGCTCAAGGTGTCACAAAGCAGTTTTGGAAGGAGAAAAGAAAAATAAGCAAGAAAGGACTGAGTTCTAGCATTGTAATAGGAGATACAGTCAAAATCCCATGTTTGTTGATTGATGTGATTGTGTTAGGCAGCTCAACTTTCCACCTTTAAAAAAAACCAAAAAACAACAAATTTGAGAAGAAATAAGTATGACAAAATAAGACTTTTTAAAAGCTAGAATTTATCTACTTCCTGTTCAGATGATTGCTTAAAAAGATCTCACCAGTTTGATTAGAAGCATTGTTATCACATAGTCCATGACTTTGTCAATTTGTGAAAAGAAGATTTAATAGAATATTGCCATTTTAACCCCTTAAATGTACCGTTCATTTCAAAACAACCTACAATTACACAGGTTCTCTAAATTTATGCAACTGTGGAGAAAAAGATAAAATGGAAACATAATTATGAACTGTTTAAGGAGAAACAGTTCACTGAACTGTGCTACCACCACTGGAACTAATACTTGAACCTTTCTGTCACTGACAATCTCCAAGATTTTATTAGCTCTGAAAATCTTCAGTTACACCTTCTCCTGCAAGCACAGAAATCAGACAGAGAAGCAAGACTGTCTCTGAAGGAGGAGCTGGTTTATGCAGTCAAATTCCAGAAAGTAGCCTGACAGGCTCTGACATGATGGACATCACAAATGTCCTCAATAAGTAGATTCATAGTGATATTGGGCCGTTGTAAAGTGGGTGTTATTGTTGCAGTTGTGCGAAAGGTGCACTTCAGATCCTTCTTTTTTTTGTGTGTTTCATTTAGGGGTTGTCAGTGAAGTATAATGCCTTGTAAAGGAGGGAGGAGTGAATTACAAGATTGTTTATGGCGAAAGTATTTGTTTTCATTGCCTGAGCTTGCAGCCTAAGTCCTTTACAAAGTGCTTTTGAAGATGTTTTTCAGCAATACCAACAAAACCCATACCTCATTAGTAGTCTCTAGATTAAGCTGCACTTTCTAGTAAATGTGAGAGCTGGGCAAAAGCATTTCATGCCAGAGCCCATTTCAATAAACTTCAGTAGAACAACATAGTGAAGGAGCATGACTAGGCCAGGAAATTTCTGTATTGATGAAACATGAGAGAAACATTACAAACAATTGCTCTTTACTTCGCTGAACAGGATACAGTTTCACTTTAGCTGAATTCCTGAGTGAAAGTTCCTGGTCTGGATTTACGTCTTTTGTTAATTCTTTATGTATCAATAGGAGTAGCACTGTCAGTTATGGTGAAGTCCTCAAAATTTGAGGTATGGGGGAAGACGATGTAGAATTCATGTATTTTATCAGCTTTATGACACGGCTGATAAGGAGTTTGTCTTGATGATTCCTTAATACAAGGGAAAAAAAAATAAGAACACAAATGCAAAATTGATGGAGAAGAACTTAGATGATGTTCTCATGATTTTTGTTAGCTATTGCAGGGAATGAAAGCTAAGGTCACCTTCTGCTGGAGTCTCTTGGGCTTTACTTCTGAATTCTCCTCTTAACACCCATAGACTTTGGTCGACAAGGGTAATTTGGGAGAAATTAGACATGTTCCTGGGCTTCAGCAGTCTTGGGTCATCACTTCTGCAGTGAACAAATGCTAAAAGAAGTGCATATAGTCCTCTTCACTATGCATATTATGGACAGTTCTCACAGAGAAGACATATTAGTCACATTAGGCCAAACTGCTGCCAACAGAATAAGAGCAATTTCAGTTTGCCAGTACATGGCTAGAAAATGTGATGGAATGAGAGCCAGACCTGAACAGTTACCTGTGTATTACTACACCAGTTTTAGAATTTACACAAAATGTCAATGACTGATTGTTATTCATGAAAACAATAATGAAGGAAATCCTTCAGCAGAATACCCTTTTTGCACCAACAATGCCAGTAAATACCCTCGTTTCTGAACAGACATGAGGACCTGGGATTCAGCAACATTCCTGTTTTGCAGTAAATATTCAAATAGCTCCAAATGAATGAGTGATGTTTCCAGCAATATATGTATTCCTGTCCTTTAGCTGATTCCTTGGTGCCATATGTCTTTGCTCCCACACTTTCTTCTTCTTCAGCTATTCTCTGCCCTGGATGGACCATGAATGTCTGGCTGAGGTGGGCTGGTGTTTGGCCAGCTGTGTTGGGGCTTCTCTTTCCGCTCAGGCTCCTCCTCACCCACTGGTTACTCTTCTGAAGCAATCATTGCTTTTAAGCTGTGCAAAGTGATTGGTGCACAGTCCTCACTGAAAATGTGGGCTAAGATTTCTGAAGACTGTGAGGAGGAAATGGTGTTATGATATATTATTTGCTTTCTTTTTTGTCCTCCTAACACTGGGCTGCTCTGGAAGAGGTTCCTGCAAAAGCTAGGATCACCACTCTTGCAGTTACAGCAACTTCCCTGTGTTGTCTTGCAAGTGCAGTGCTGCCTGCAGTCACTGCCCCGTGCAATGCTTTTCCTGACAGACCTCTGTCTATGTCACACAACTCCTGCTTCATCATGGCTTGCAAGGGGACCTTAAGGATGTAATTCTTTCTCTGGGGAAATCTCTTCTAGGGCTTTTATGTCACTCCATTACCCTTATGTGTGTGTGGACCTCACCAGTAGAAAGAAATATTTCCCTCGAAGATTTGTCATCCTACATAAGATTAATATTTCCATTGTTATAATCCCAGTGGAAAATAGGCAGGAACAATACTAGGTTAGGTTGTTGCCAGATGTCCTGTTTTTCAGCTTCTTTGCCCAAAAGCAAAAGTACAAGACTAGAGTAAACTGTAGCTCTTAACTATCAACATGTTGTTTAACCATTTAGGGAAGATTCAGGGGCTGGCAGATAGGAAGTGGTTTGTTCTAATTTATAAACTAGCCATGAAGAGGCATGCTATGAAGTAAGCATGCTATGCTTACTTTCTGACAATAACTACATTTTAAAAATCAGACTAGAAACTTTTGGAGTTGATTTTAAATTATTGTGTGAAGAACTTGCTTTCCTAGATTTGCTTAATTAATGACTTAAAAGATCTCCAAATATATGTAAATCTACCTAAGAAACAATTGAGAAGTGCTCTTAACCCCTTACTTTAAATATGCTATAATATAAGGAAATATTTTGATCAGGAAGAACAAATCTCATAATGCCATTTAGATAAATGAACATATTTTCTTATTTAAGTTATTCCAGTTACATGAAGTAAATATTCTGGGATCAGATAACAGTACAGAATACTTTTGTAAGTAAATACCTTTGATATTGGTATGAATAATCCTGACTTGCTTTATCAAAAATATGCAGGAATGTCACACATATTGCTATCAGCATATATAGCTTTCTGTAAAATAACTATAAGGTTTGCACTTACAGAATTGACAGAATAGAACCTCTATTGTTGGTCAAATGTTCAAAATATTTTTCTGATTCCATGGCACTAATATCTTGTCCCCATAATGCTTGCATTATTTCTAAAAGATCAGTAAACATACCATAGTAGTAACTTAATTAATATTCATAGGAAATAATTGTCAAGGGACTTTGTTGATCTTGCAGTCTGAATGAAAGATAAAGTAGGTTTCTGATGGAATTTTTGAAATGCAAACTACCTGCTTCTTTTTTCTCCTCTTAAATTAAAAAAACCCAAAACCAAACCAACCAACCAACCAAAAAAACAGCTGAGAAAGATTTTGTCCTACCGATAGTACTACAAGCTGTCTAGGTGCATACGTAATGGGAGGTGATGCTGTGATGGAGCACTTTCCATTCTTCTATTCCTCTTTGCGGTTAGACTCTTTCTTATTAAGGAAATTGTATATTCCCTGTTTAAGAATTTGCAGCTTGAAATAAAAAGGAGAATACATTTCAGAGAAGGAAGGGGATACTGTCATTGTCATTGTAACTGTGTTTTTCACATAATCTTTATGATAAATGAATGTAAAGCAACAGACGCTAAGGAAGGTTTGTGCAGCGTTGTGTTACTGTGTCTGTAAAACCTTTTTCTCTCTCTTTTCTTTCTCTCTAGAATGTTAAATAGGAGCCCTAGCTTGGGAATCGATAGTTCAATTAGATTATATGGTAGGTTTTTGGATGACTGTTAGCATAGCCAGGAGATTACTTTCCTTGGATATTGGGAGGAAGCTGCTCTGGAATGGGAGCCTGTAACTGCACCTTTAGCTAGCCTGCTCTGGGGCAAGACTGCAGTAAGAAACAGCCATAAGCTTGTGGTTTTATATTATGCTTGGTGGATGCCCAGGGACTAAAACATAATTAGCTATCCCACATCCAGAAAGAAACAGAAACCATTTGCAATACATACAAACAATGAAAGGAAGTATTAGGCCCAGGTCCCAAAAAGTACGTACTTAACTTTAAGTATGCAAATTGTTGCATTGGAGTCAACAATACTGTCTAAGTGCTTTAGAGTATTGGAACACAAGTGCCATAAAATGACACTGCACAGACATTATGGGATAACTGACTAAAAGACTTCATTTTGAAAGTTAAAAAAATATGTTCCATGTTGGGGTAAAATTTAAATTATAGTTGCTTTTTAAAATCTTTACTAAACATAGGTGTATGCAAATAACCCTGCCTAATAGCATCACAAATAGCTTGGCCGACAGAGAGAATGCACTATTGACCTCCTAAAATAAATGTTTTTAAACTCTCTTTTCAAAAAACCCTCAAGCAGAGTGTCTGCATCCCGTAACATCGACATCCACATGCATTGCACAAATGCCATTTTGAATATTTGTTGGATACCTAACACTGAAATGTTTGAACATGGACTTCTTTTGTGGCTACGAGATCATTCATATAAATTGCACTAGACTAAATAGGCTTTGGTTTGCAGTTTCCCCACCCCCACCCCCACCCCACTCCCCGCTCCTCACACATAGTCAAGTATATTTAATTTTAGGAACCTTACTTTTTTATAGACTATTCCTGTAAAAATGTTACATGGATTGGAGCAGGGATATGCATCCATTCTCCATGTTAAATAGTGGTGTGTCATTTCTAAAGCAAATGTTATCATCTAGGTGGTCTTCTGGTAAATTCTTAAAATAAGAAATAAAATCCCAATTGTTAATTTAAAGAGAGCTAAACATTTCCATAAAGATACCTTTCCTGGAAGCAACCTTTCACTTTTCTAAATGATCTGTCTGTTCAATAGTATAGTAATATTGCAGGCATCCCTTGTGAAGCTCTGGCATTGCTCATTATCATAGTATTTCCAGATGAGAGGTAACCAATTTAGAGAAGCTGTAAAAAATCACAATTAGAAAAATCACAGATTTTGTATTGATCAAAATCCAGTTGCTCACTCAAAGAATTAATTACAAAGGACCAAGAGCAGCAAAAGGTGCCAGAGAAGTTTAGAGTACATAAGAGAGCCCTGATATGCTATGGAATCCTGGCTGGTTATTGGGGTATAGTTTTCTCTTTTGTGTCTACACAAATGTGTCTACAGATGTCCTAACCTCTTTATAAAGAGCACTAAGGTTTGTGAAAGGAAGAATGAACTTAGCAGTGTTTATTGGTGGCTTCTGTAGCATGAAGGAGAACAGAAATGCAACAGATCTCTGAAAGCAGAGCCACCGGGGAAGCTAGGGACACCAGTGGAAGAAGCAGGAGGGTCCAAAAGGACCTTTTACCAGGGAAAACTGAATGTGGGACATAATAGAATGGACTTAGAAAAGAGGAATATGGAAGTAGAAAAAGAATAATATTAGCAGTAAATATCACAGCACGTAACACAATACTTTTCCTGACCTCATCTAAACTAAACATTACTGCAAAGACCAACCGTTGCATTTTCTCATTGCACACTGGAGAGAGTTCGCTTGCTATCTCATTCTCACCGACAAATATAGCTTACATGACATATAAATGCATTATCTAAAAACTAGTTATCATCCTTAGGCACCTAGAATGGAGAGCTACACTGCATGCAATGGCAATTGCCAATGTGTCTATGAACAACTTCTGAACTTTGCTTGATGTTACAGTCTCCATAAGTATCAATTTCTCTTCTGACTGCACATCTATTTACTTTCATCTTTTCACCTTTACATTGGACCAGAAATCAAAGACTAACAGTGACAGTTTACATGGCAACAACCCTGTAAATGCAAATAGAAAAGAACTGATGAGGTCGTTACTTTAAGAAAATGAGTTATCTGCTGACTGTTTCTGATCAAGTCTTGTCAAAGGGAATGGAAAGTACCTTACCAAGCATTGGAGGGGGAGATGGGCAGAGGCAAGCTTGGATGAACTGACCAGAACCGAAGCAGATTTGCATGATCTAGAAGACATGTGCTAAGGGAGGAAATCCTGGAGTTACACATTTAGATTAATATATATCCCTGCACACGAAAACTATAAACCAAAGGAATAAATCTTTGCTTGAATGTATGTGTAAAATGTGCTGGATAGCCAAAGAAAGACACTGCTGAAGCCTGGAGAGAAAGTTAAATTTCCATGAGTGCAGTGTGGTGGAACTCAAACACCATGCACATCTGACCATGCAAACTACAGTGGACCTGTGATACATGTATTTTACTGCCTGGGTTGGCAGAACATGAAAAGTTCTTTGGTTTTCACTAAAACAGGGCAAAAAGTAACCATAAAGTATAGGAATTCTGGTTCATTCTTTAGTCTGCCATGCTGTTTGAAGATAACAAAGGAGTCTGTTTATTTAGGAAGTGTTGTCATTTCACATTACTTTCACTGCAAGGTAGAGATGAGTTGAGATGAGCCCCAGCAACAGAGCTCAGGGTCTGAACCTCCCCAGAGACTGGGAGGTATCTTTGTTCTGTGCCTACGCATTCATGTGCTGCACCAGTTAAGTGGTTAGATGGCAATTGTTTCATGTCTTTATATGATAGATAAGGAAAGACAAATCTTGTTTTGCCATTCCCCTAAGCATCAAAGCTTAGCCTTGAAAAAATGTTGAGGAAAATAAAATTATAAGAATCCCAAGAATTAATTGGCCACTGCAACTTTTATGGGTCAAAGCTTTACAGGCTTTACAGGCAATTGTTCTGGTTCATCAACCATACCTATGTAAGAGGGACAGGCTGCCACCACTTCTGCAGTGACTTGTGCTTTGTCCAGTGTCACTGGGTTATTCTCCCTCAAGAAAACACCAGGTGTAAAACAACCTATTGTCAGTGCAGGTGCCACTGTGCGAGTGAGAATTTGTCATGATGTTGAAAAATGCCACTGATGACAATGGATGTGTGCCCCTTTCTTCTTGCTTCCTCCACTGAACACTGTTAAAAGGTGAAGGCTGATAGCTGACGCCATGTTAACAGCAGCAGTGGTTATACCAAGGTGAGGAACAACTACATTCAGCATGAATTATTGTTTCATGTTTTCTCTCCAAAATCAATGACTGATAGAAATTAAGCATATCTATCTCTGTAAATAAAATTTTAGCCAACCTACAAACCCCTCCATGATTTGTTTGCGTGCATCTTATTTACAAAGATGTTGTAAGGTTATGCAGGGAGAAAATTAAAAGGGACAAAGCCCAACTAGAACTTAACCTGGCTACTGCTGTAAAGGACAATAAAAAATGGTTCTATAAATACATTAGAAACAAAAGAATGACTAAGGAAAATCTCCATCCTTCTTTGGATGTGGGGGAAACATTATGACAAAGGATGAGGAAAAGGCTGAGGTACTTAATGCCTCCTTTGCCTCAGTCTTCAATAGTAAGACCAGTTGTTCTCCAAGTACTCAGCCTCCTGAGATGGGAGAAAGGGATAAAGAGCACAATGAAGCCCCCATAATCCCAGGAGAAGTGGTTAGCAACCTGCTGCACCTCTTAGACACACTCAAGTCCATGGGCTGTGTGGGATCCACCCAAGGGAGCTAGTGGAAGTGCTCACCAAGCCCCTTTCTATCATTTATCAGCAGTCCTGGCTAACTGCGGAGGTCCCAGTTGGCTGGAGGTTAGCAAATGTGATGCTCATCTACAAGAAGGGCCAGGAGGAGGATCTGGGGAACTACAGGCCTGTCAGTCTGACCTCAGTGCCAGGGAAGGTTATGGAGCAGAGCATCTTGACTGCCATCATGCAGTGTGTAGAGGAGAACCAGGTGACCAGGCCCAGTCAGCATGGGTTTATGAAGGGCAGGTCCTGCTTGACTGACCTGATCTCCTTCTATGAAAAGGTGACCTACTCAGCAGATGAGGGAAAGGCTGTGGATGTTGTCTAACTAGACTTTAGTAAAGCCTTTGACAGTTTCCCACAGCATTCTCCTGGAGAAAATGGCTGCTCATGGCTTGAATGGATGCGCTCTTTTCTGGGTAAAAAACTGTCTGTATAGCTGAGCCCAAAGAGTTGTGGTGAAGACAGTTAAATCCAGTTGGTGGCTGGTCACAAGTGGGGTTCCCCAGGGCTCAGCATTGGGGTCAGTTCTGTTTAATATCTTTATCAATGATCTGGATGAGGGGATCCTCAGTCAGTTTGCAGGTGACACCAAGTTGGGCAGGAATGTTGATCTGCTGGAGGGGAGGAAGGTGCTACAGAGGGATCTAGGCAGGTTGGATCGATGGGCCAAGACCAATTGTATGAGGTTCAACAAGGCTAAGTGCCACATCCTGCACTGGGGTCACAACTCCAGGCTGGAAAGCTGCCCAGCGGAGAAGGACCTGGGGGTGTTGGTTAACAGCTATGTGAATATGAGGCGGCAGTGTGTCCAGGTAGCCAAGAAGGCCAATGGCATCCTGGCTTGTATCAGCAATAGTGTGACCAGCAGGACTAGGGAAGTGAATGTACCCCCATACTCAGCACTGGTGAGGCTGCACCTCAAGTGCTGTGTTCAGTTTTGGGCACATGACAAGAAAGACTTGAGGTTCTGGAGTGTGTCCAAAGAAGGGCAACGATGCTGGTGAGAGGTTTAGAGCCCAAGTCCTTTGAGGAGTAGCTGAGGGAACAGGGGTTGTTTAGCCTGGAGAACAGGAGGCTGAGGGGAGACCTTATCGCTCTCTACAAGTCCCTGAAAGGAAATGGTAGTGAGGTGGGTGTTGGTCTCTTCTCCTGAGTAATAAATGGTAGGACAAGAGGAAATGGCCTCAAGTTGCACCAGGGGAGGTTTAGATTGTATATGAGGAAAAATTTCTTCACCAAAAAAGTTGTCCAGCATTGGAACAGGCTGCCCAGGGAAGTGGTTGAGTCACCATCCCTGGAGGTATTCAAAAGACTTGTAGATGTGGTGCTTAGGGACATGGTTTAGTGGTGGATTTGGCAGACTTTATGATCTTAAAGGTTTTTTCCAACCCAAACAATTCTATGATTCCATCTCTTTAGAAATGATTAATATTTTGTGTTATCAGGGCTGAAAGTCAAACTAGAGACATTATTAAAAATCTGGGAGAAACAACATAAAAAAACTGATGCATGTGTTGAAACTTCAAATCCAAAATGATGGTGGAATGGTATAGGTTGATCATATTTTCATTAATCCAAAACTTTCATGCCATAAAATAGCCTGATCCCTAGAAGTACTGACTGTAGCTTAGCAGCTGTTTTGTACACATGTAGTTTATTTTTTCTGGCAAGATACAAATGAAAGTATGGTATCTGCTCTATGAAGTAATATGAGCGAGAGTTGGAGATAAAAAGTAGACATGGGGGATACTTAAGAGAAGATTAATCACATCATGTGATTACTGCTGAACCAAACTCTGCAGCCTCAGTTCTGTGACATTCCTGTCCTTCTGTTGCTCTGAGAGAGGGGCTGTGTCTCACTCTTGCTCATGAAGTCTCTTCCCTTTGTCACCTTCCCACACATTCTTGGGCATCTTGGCCATGCCATCTCTTCCAGTCTTCACAATTCAGCACAGACCATGGCTTTCTGGAGATACTTTTTCTATTTATTCTCTCCCAACAAAAGGCAATAGATTTAATGCTGGAGTGCCCCTGCCCTCCTCCCCTCTTCAAAAATCACAGTAGCTGCACGATCTGCTGTAGATCTTTCTCTGGATATTTTAGAGTCTACACACTGTGCAAAGAAAGGGGGTGCTTTTTCTCTTCTTCCACCTTCTGCTTTCATAGACATGTGTCATTTTCAGGATCTCGGAACCAGGTAGTTGCTGTATTTCTCTCCAAGTAGTTGTTTTGCACTAGATACAATGCAGTGGTCTGGATGGACATGTCTTGTGGTTTGAACTTAGACTGAAGCCTGCCTGTTGAGTCTCATTGATCTGAAAATATATCTGTGAAAACAGGCCACACCCCGCTCCCTCCATTTTCCAAAGTTCATTCCAAGTCTACTGTAAGAAATACACAGGCAGCCCACAAGACCCTATTGCTTTACTAGAGTTCTGAACTATGCGTTTAGTGACTGGGTGTTTGGTGGTCTGCAGGAAATGTTGAGACTTCACTGAAGACTCGTCATTCAAAAGCTTTGGAAATCAAAGGAGATCCTCACTGATGTTTGACAAAACTGAAAATCTGACACACTTTTATAGATGTCACGATAGATGTTGCTCATTAGGCAGGGCTGAATATTTAAAGGTGTCATGGGTATCTTGAAAGAAAGCCTGAAATTGCCAATGGGGAAAAAGAAGCCTGGATGTGAGGCTGGTGTTGTAGCCATGACAACCGAAGCAGGGGGGATGTGAATGAAGGCAGATATTCAGAAGCAGAGCTGTGCAGGGCCCTGAAGAAAAGGCCAGATACTAGGAAAAAAGGTGGAGCTGGTTGCTGGTAGATAGACTCAAAATTTGGGAAGGGAATTTGATCAGAAAAAGCACAGATGTGTTTTACAACGTGCTGTGCTTGTGAATGGTATGTGGAGACTTTTATGAAGTGAGAGGAGGGTATTGACTCTAAAAAGAGGAAAAAAGCAATAGTAGAAATGATTTGGAGGAACAAGTGTGTCAGGTGATAGGGCTTCGTGTAAGGGCAGGTATCTGATGTCTGCAGAGAGCACTGTGGTATTGACTGCGAGACAGTAGGCAGGACAGAGCTGGGGATGGAAATGAATGGTGCCCATGTTTTAAATGTGAGTTATTCCAGTTGGAAATGCCAGATGTGGTTTTGGCTGGACAGAAATCAGTTGTGAGTACAGCTGTACCTTTATATAATTCACAAACACTGTGAAAAGTATGTTTGTTTGTTTAACTATCTGTATGTACAAAGTTTACCCCAATTGGCCAGACTTTCAGTGGGGTCTTTTAAACATTACCTTAATACATTTATAAATGAAAATAAGAAGATGTGAAATAGTCTGAGGGGCACTGCAGAATATCCCAAAGTCACAGTCAGTCACTGTCTATCATATACCTCTCACTGCTTATACTCATTACATTGAGAAGACTCCTCCTGCCCCAGTGTTTGGATTGCCAGTTCCCCAACAGGTTTTTGCAGCTCTATGGGGCCCTTTCTCACTCCTAAGAGTGCTAATGTTGAGGCTCCCTGCTTCTAAAACAGTTGCCTCCAAGTCTCTCTTTGTTTTCTCTATGAATGTAAAAGCATTCTAGATTTATTAGACTTAGCAAGGAAACATTATTGTTTGAAAAATAAAGTTCTTCTGATCTGTTTGTTCTAGAATAAATATACATGTATTCTAGATGATCTGGGAGTTCAATTTTCCTGATTACAAAATAGAAAGTAAAAATACTAATGAAAAAAAGCCAGTAAATCACAATTCTGTTGTTTACGTAACCAGTAACCTCTTCATCTGCTTCAGCACCTTGGCTAATTTTGAGCAGGCTGACAACTCAGTCTCCTTCCTTCCAGTTCAGGCTAGTACATCTTGGAGAATTTTCTGAATTTACATATCCTCTGAATATTTTATCCAACCTTAAAGTAAGATTGTATTTAGTTCTTGGCATGTTTTAAAGCCTGTATTACTCATAGCTGGTTACATTTTTGGTAAATGGCTGTAACTATTCCCTTTTTTAATTGACTGCTCTGGAAAGCAGTAAGCTGGAGTGCTCTTCAGAAAGACACGGAACCACACAGAAATTCAGGATAAATTCAACTGAGCAAAAGAGAGATTAAAGCTATACAATTTACAGTTTACACTTGCAATATGAGCCAGCTGTGGCCTCTGAGTATGCCCTGCTTTCATTCTAGGAGTCCAGTGTTTCTCCGGAGAGATGGATTTCCTGCAGATCTGGCCACTTCCCATCATTTGCTCCCCTGTTCTATGGCCATACAGCTCTATATGTTGCTGGCACACAAGTAACTGTGGACTTACAAATCTGACCTGTAATCTTTTTTGTTTTCCTGTAAAGTGGCATGTGTATTTGCTTGGTTTCCCACAAATTCTGCTGTTGCTCAGAGCACATATAGCATATGGATGCTGTACTGGTATGGCTACCAGGCTCTATATCAGGTGACAAAATAATCTGGGAAATAAGTTGTAGTGCCTCCTGAAGATTTTTGCTTTTCAGCTCTGGGCAAGACAAGAAATAATAATGTAAATTTATTTTTAAGTATGGCATCACAAATTAAGAATAAACTTTCTCTCTTTTCACCTGTTTAAATGCAAGCATGATCTGATTTTGAAACAGCACCTTTACATTCATAAATTTTGATGATAAGGTTACTACCTAAAGAATTAATTTCTGGGAACATATACCCAGAGACAGAATTCTCCTTGACCAGTAAAAAAACCAACCAACCAACCAAAAAAAACCCAAAAAACAAAACAGATTGAGTTACTACTTTATTGCTTAATAATCTAGTAATAGATTAGTAAAAATATCTTTGATATTTTCTCTTTTAGTCACCAAGAAAGTCACAGATACTTTTTCAAGAATTACACAGAGTGGAGTTGTTAATTCTTATTATTTCTTCAGATGTTTACATTTTTAGCACTGGAGTCTCCACCGGCCTAGGGATAGAGCAAACTTATGACTTCTGTCTTGTGGCAATTATTTTAAATACTTTTGACTATCATTACTACATGAACAGAACTTTATGAACCATCAATATTTCAAATGTAAATAAAATAGTTCTTTAAAAATGAAGATCACTTAAAACATAGTGCTGCTTGAATGTTGAGGAGCCATTATGTTTAATAGCATTTTTAAACTATTAAAGTTGAGTGGTTACTTTTTATTTTGCATTTAGTCACTCATGGGAGACATTTATTTTGTCTCATACTCTGCAAATAGTGATGCTGTTAGTAGAGAAGATTCTCATTTTGAATAATGGTCTAATTTATATAATATCCCTTAGTATAATATATTCATATCTTAGAGAGGAATGAAAATTCACAAACTGTTAAGGGGAGTACAGAAAATCAAATGAAATGTATGTCTATAAAAAATATTGGAGGAGGGGAAGCAAAAGGCTGAATGTCCTGTTCTACTAATTATTTGGTTTGAAGTTAACACCCTTTTTTAGCAATGATGACATCAATAGGAAATAATGATAATAAAAAAAAATTTGTATTATGGATTAGATAAGATTTTTTGCAATATCCTTGGACAGTGAACTCCAGGACAATTTGGAATGGCTGACTGCATGAAAACACAGAAAGAAATTATGGAATTAGATGCAGCGGTTTTTATAGCCCTGACTTAGCTTTATGTAGGCATTTGAGAGCCATTCTTGCTATTTTTTATTCACTTTTTATGGCTATTCCAGCATGTTCCAGTGATTCTCTTTTTATGCTGTGGTAGCACCAAAAAGAAAGGCTCATTTATTTGCTACAAACCTTGCAGAAAAATGAATAAAAGACTGATTCATCGTTTGTTCCACACAACATATTTTTTTCTATTACTTTTGGGTGCTTTGCCAAACGTCTGGGTTTATATTTCCTCATCCTAAGTGCTTTGAAATTTGAACCAGAGAAATGGACAAATTGTAGGTATAGGTGTATGCGTCTTTTTGAACAGTCTTGATTAAGACAGAGAAGTAGAAGTGGGAACCAGAAACCTATACACATTTAGAAGTACTTAAATCATTGGTGGGGTGATGGATGTTGGGTAGAGAAGCATGCGTATGTGTGTGCATATGCTAGAAGCTATATATCTCAGGATCATAGAATCATAGAATATTTTGGATTGGAAGCCACCTATATGCAGCTATATGTAGTCACCTCCTTGAATATACACCTGTTGTTGCTGTCAACGGGAATTTGACCACAATAGTATATATCTCTACCTATTTAAATACTGCTTCTAAAACAATTGTTTATAGGATAAAATTAGCATTGACTTTGCTAGACTTTGTGATTACCAGAGCTGCAAACAGAAAGTCAGCAACAAATTTTGGAGGTTTCAGTGTGGTGTTGGACTCCGTTTTGCTCACCTCAGATCTTGTCAGAGGGGACAAATCAATGCATTGCAGCTTAAATCGTATCAGTCTGATAAAGATTCTTTAGAAGCAAATGAGATACATAGCCAAAAAATCTGCACTACAGGACTATCTTTCAATTTGTTATGCCATTGTAAATTTTAAAATATACTTTAGTTTTAAAGAAGGAAACCTTGCAAATTCCTTTTTCCTAAAGCAATACAAATCTGTATGGATTCAGGCAATACCTTTTTCAGTAACCATGTGTCATTTAGCTACCCATTTGTGCTTTGTAACCTTGACTTGATAAAGCTGTTTAAAAAGTTTTAAGAAATCTTTTGTATGGAGGATTGTTAATACATGGAAAAGATCCTATTACTTTATCTAAAGACTAATGCACTACAGTAGCCTTTTCAGTGAATATAAGCTATATCTTCTCCAACATGTCTGTAATTCTGTTAAATATCTATTTAAAAGATGTCTAACAGTGTTACTAAAATGATAGATGTTATTTTTACTTTTAAAACTAAAAAGTACAGCACCTTCTGAAATACTTTAAGATCGTTTATGTGTAAAATGAATGCATGGTATACTTTAAAGAACAGATTTTTCAATTCGGTAATTTTTGCACTCTTTGAGATTGTTTCAATTACTACAGTAAGGGAATTTGAACTCCAAATAATTGGCGGAGCATTGAGAGTTTTATGTGGAATCTGTGGTCTTTTGAGCATGAAACATAATTACGCTTTGCTTTTAGAAAGGTTCTCTTTCAATAGCATATTTCCTCATTAATGGAAATTAAGTGATTTCCTTTTTTTTTTTTTTTTATCTTGGAAAGTTTGGGAAAATTTCTGTCTCAATTTTAATTCCTGTTATGTATCCAATTTATGTATTACAGGTATTTTTGTATTCTATTTATTAGTGTAGCAAGCAAATGTCATAGTTGATGAAATCTGTATTGCGCTGTATGGCTTGGTGTAAAATTTTAATGTAAGCAGGAATTTATAAAGAAATTTTCAAAGGAAATGATCTGATAGTAACACTTAAAGAATTTTTTAAATGAACTTTAGTGTCTCATGTTATATAGAGTCATAGATACACATATATATGTGTATATACATATGCATATGTATGTACATAGATCTACCTATTTTTCTCTATTAAAATTAAGTTTTATAGAAATACAGGTATCTTGGAGGAAATGCTATACAACTTTCTTATTTCCTTTGCCTTCCACTACCTGTAAAAAAGCTTGTAAGCCAGCAGATTCATAGTGAATCTCTCTTTTATAATGCAAATAAAACAAATGTTTTCTGTATGATTATAGTTACTTGACCCCCAGGCTGTATTCTGTTATGTGCAATGTGCGCTTCTCACTGCCTAGACATGGCCCTTGTCCAATGTTTACAACCTAAAGAAGGGTTTAGGCTCTATACTCAGGTTTACACTTTGAAATCACTACACTGCGTGTGCACAGTAGCTGATGAACTGTGCATACTATGGACAGTGTTTGGAAATCAGCGTATCTTCTTGTCCAAGTTTTCTACGTATCTTCATCCATAGCAGAGTTTTGTGAATTTAAGACTACTATATTCTTTATTTTGGGACCTCTACCTGAAGCTGTCAGAGGTGTGACATCTGGAGTCAGGTAAAGTGACTTCTAAGTTTCTTCTCCATGTGCAAGCTATCTTAACACTATAGAAAAGCCTATGGTCAGTTGCTCTTCAGGAGTTTACTGTCATGTATTCTTACTCACCATGTTGTTGTTGAAAAGAGAAACCATGGATATTCCCAGTGGAATAACAACACTGTACACTGGTTTCCAAGAAGACACTGTATATTCCTCTTCCAAATCACTGTTCCTGTTCCCACTCACAGACATAATTTTAAAATCACTATTACTGATTTAAAAAAAAAAAAAAGAGGCAAGCTTTTCTAAGTACAAAAGAAAATGTTAAGATCTAGAGCAAATGTGGATTTATTAAAAGTGTTTTGCCAAACTCCCAAGAAGTGCAAGAATTGCAACACATGCCTTTGCCAAGCATTTCTTGTTGCTTAACCTGTGTGTAGCTGCATGCAAGTTTTCTGGCTCACTATGAGACACCTATTTTTCCTCTGACAGAATCATCCCATTCAATCCAGACAGCCTTTTTTTTTTTTTTTTTTTTTTTTTTGTCAGGAGTTGCAACACTTGCATACTTAATGTTATTGATCTGGATCTTGCCCTGTATTTGTGGCCTTTGTGCCTAGCATCAGGCTTGTGATAGAAAAAAAGAAGTTTCCAGTGGTGGCATGAAATGTGGAAGGTTCATGGTTTCTGTGTGAGATAGTCTAGAAAGGTCCACATTACCTGAATTTTTAGAAGATACAGAATGTTTTATATGATGACAGAACATCTATTCATAGACCTTAATAGTGGGACCATTATTCCAGGTTAAGCTCTTCTTGCTAACTCAAGAAACCTCTTACTGGATGTGTGGATAAAAGAACGGAACTCTTTAAATCAATCATAAGTAGCTGTAGAATCTCTATGGAGTGTGCTTTTTGGAAGACTGGAAAGCAAAAAAATCTTGAGATGGAGCATAAATACCAATAGGTTACACCTTCTCTGTGTTCTAGTTGTGTAATGAATTTTGCACAACCTTCATGAGAAGAAAAGGCGGCTGTTCAGAATATTCTGAGGAACAGGAGGTGAACGTTTCGAGTGGCCAGAGTGGAAGTTTCAAAAAAATAAGACCTCCACCCACAGGCACAGAATGATGGAAATATTATATGTGGACATCAGGTAAAAGGGTCTATTGTGAGAGACTTGTTCTTTGTGTCAAAGCTTTTTCATCACTAGAAGTACAGCATGTTGTCCTGAGGAATTCAAACCACGCAAAGGTAGAGTGCTTCTGCATCAAAATACAGAGGAACAGTGTGAATAAGAGAGGACCTTCTCTTCCTGGAAACTGCCCATCGTAAAAATGGCTTTAAAAAAAAAAAAAATCTCCTTGATAATTAACCTCTGTCTTGGTGCTGGTTTTGGTAAATGTGGAACACACTAAGCAGAGAGAGAGAAGTGATTAAGTACTATGCTAAGCTTATGGACATAAGAAAATACACACAGTGTCTGTCTTTCTGCATTATCATGTGAAAGAGTGGAGAGTTTATATTTACTTTTTGGTGATTAAGTGAATACCAGTTTACATGTCCCTGAGGCAGAGAAAAATTAGACCACGAGTTCCCAGGAATGCTTAAATTCTCCCCTGTCCCTCATTAAGTTTTATTACAATGCATCATGTGATGCTTACTGGAATTGGTCCCATCCACAGTTAAGAGTCTCCACCTGTGATCCAGGCTAATCCTCCAGCTGTGATTCAGTTTGGGGTGGTTCAGCATCTCCATGATTCTGCCTGGTACCGGGTTTACTGAGAGTCACCAACAGCCCGGGTTTGTGGAGTAGACCACAGCAAAGTGGAATAGTATTTCTGCATCTCAGAATAATGGCAGTGATCACATTGTACTTGGACCATCTATAGCTTGTCTGAAGTACCTTTACTTCATTACAACAGTTACAAGTGTCTTGAATGTGCTGCTTATTCATCATTTACTGTGATGCCTAGTTTTGTTTGCATTACTATATAACTGGACACTTGGGCAAGATAAAACACTTCCCCCCGGGCTAGACAGTATCTCACTACAGACAGGGAAACAAAGCAATATGTGGCTGATGAATAGTCAGAAATGTGACATAACTATGGGAATTCCTTAGGAAGTGGAATTAGAAAATACAGTAATAACGATGAGTTAAAAAAATAAGGTTTGGATTGAGGCGCAAGGTACCCTACAAGAGTGTAACGTGAACACCAAGCACTCGTTTCTCCAAAATAGAAACATTTTAGTGCTGAATTCTAAGTTGCTTAGTACCAAAATGAATAAAAAATCCCCACTTTTTATCTGAGCAAGTGGTTCTTCTGATCATTAAATTTATCAGTAGTGTAGTCTGACCTCTTATATGTAAACCGCAGAATTTCACTGATTATCTCATCAATAACCCTAGTTACTTGTGTTTGGCTAGCACTGATATTCTAGGGTTTTTTCATTCAAGGTTATCAGGACACAAGAAATATACCACTTCTCTTGGTACTTCCAGGAATCTATTGCTGTCATTGTTACAATTGTACCTTCCTTCCAGTCTTTATTTTATCCGAATATGAGTTCCAGTCATGGTTCCCTGTTACATCTCTTTCTGTGGAATTTTACGAGCCATTTTCAACTTGGTGATGTCTTTTGTTCAAGGTGTTTAAATGTTGCAAACACATCTCACTCTTCTTTTGCTAACCTACACACACCAAATTTCAACCCTCATTGTAAGTTCTCTGTCCCTCACATCATTTTTGTAACTCCTGGATCTACTTTTGATATAATTTTAAAAACATGGTCACCAGAATGTACATAGTGTCCCAGAACTGCTGCAGAGAAAACAATCTCCCTACTACTGCAGGGAGTGAAGGGAGAAAATAATTTTTCCAGTATTATGTCTTATTTAGGGATACTTTTTTTTTCTCCTTAGGATTAAAAGGGAGATGTGTTCTCTCTCCTAAAGATGTTGTCATATGAAAGTTTAGTTCTGCAAAGTTCTTATTCACCTGGCCAGCTTCACTGATTCATTAGGTCTGACTATGCAGCATTACCTGATATGCAACTGTGGAATACGTTGATCTGCAATCTGACTGTAATAACTGGAACCTCTGAAGAAAGGTCATTTAATAAGGAGTTTCTAAATAGTACCTGGCACACTGGGTCCTAGCCTAGTTGCCACTTTTGGGTACTATGAAAATATAAACGTTAAATTTATTATGATAATAAAAGATTGTGGGAGCTGTGCTGCCAAAATCGACCAGAGTAAGATTAAACAATAAAAAGCTGGTTCGAGGCACACTAAAGTAAGGGGAAGCATTCATTGGACATTGGATCAGGCCCAAAACTAAAGGTTTCTTTCTGAAAAGAAATTTCAAATTCACTAAATAGATCTACACATTTTTCCAAGGGTCTTTAAGAAATAACAACTTAAAAATCTTTACTTTGTTACGTTCTATGTTACTTGGAAGTATATTTTCTTGATAAATCAGTGTCACAAACTTAAGCAGTAAAAATAAATGTTTTTTATTTTGCAAATACCACCTGCACATCTTAAGCCTGGTAAGATTCTGCCTGTGTGTGGAGCAGGGAGAGCTGGTGTATTGATCAGCTGAAGTGCTGCAGAGACTATAAACTAATAGTGAGAAGGAAAGAAAAAAACAAAAAGAAATCACAGGAGAAGACAGCAGAAAATCTATTGAAAATAATCCACTGCTGTCTTCCTCTCAGCTTTTATCCCCAAATGAGACTATATCTCAGTCTGTTTCTGGTCAAGACCAAGCATAACAAAACTTAAACATTTGGTTTATATTTTTTCCCCTTGAAACTTTGAGGGAATTATAGAGAAAATCAAGGCATGTGTTTAAAAATTCTGATCAGGTTTCCTCTAGAGTCTTGCTGCTGGAAGAATGTCTTATGGGTAAATTTCCACTCTCTCAGCAGGGTAGTGTTTTGCATGAACCAACTCCCAGGAGAAAATGTTGTGTGCTTATTCCAGACAACAAGGCTTAGGCAGCATCTCCATATTAAACTGACCAGAGGGAAGAAGGGGAAGCAGTTGACCTGAGGGGAGAAAGCCAGACACTGCTATTCATAAAACTAAAAAACCCCCACCCCAAAACAAAAAAAACCAAAACAACCCCCAAAAATGAAAACCCTAAACCCAGAAAAACAGCCCCCTGAAATATTTGTAGAGGTTTCCAGTGTGCTGTATTACTTACAGCAGTTAAAATGTGTGAATATCACCTTACCAGAAATATGCTCGCTAAGGGTATGAGATAAAGCTCCTCAAACAAGAAATCCTTGTGTCAAGTAATTTTTTTTTAGTCTCTTTTACAGAAAGTCAGAAGAATAGTCTACTTCGTTATTCTTTTACTGCTTGGACTTTAGGCTGTTTTATGCTTCCTAAAAAATTGACTTCACTTTTCAGTCTTTTTTGAACCTGATTGGCAGTGCATACTGTCTCACTAATGGAGCTTGTTGTTACTGGGCTATTTCTTGGTATGGTTCTGTGATTCGATACTTTTAATTATCTTTTTATTACAACATGTACCAGGTCTTAACATACAGTAGATTTACTGATAAGGCCATATACCACTTGTATTGTATCCATTTATAGTCATTTTTATAATGGTATCTCGCTAATAAAATGTTATCTTATTCATTCAATTTGTGTGTAATAAATCAGCAGCCTGTTCTCTTTCTTCTCATGCAGATATCGGTATAAGTATGTATGACTGCGTGCATGTACTAAACCTGATGATGTTGCTTGAATACAAATGGAAATTAGCCTAAGAGCATTTCATTAATGAAAGTGTAGCTGTTTGCCTCTGACACGAGTAAAATTAAAGCCCTAAATAAAATAACACGGGACTTTATTTTACCTCTCACAAGTTGTTTGAAAAAATGCATCTAGCCCGTATTTTCTTGCCATTATTCCCACGTTACAGATTGCAGACCTAAATAATTGTAAATGGTATATGATGCTCTCTTGCAGTGTTTTTTTCCACTGTGTAAGATAAATCAGGGATTCACTGATTTACACTTTTTGTGTAATACCACTAAGATGCTGCATTAGCTGGCTGTGGAAGTAGCAGCAAATCTCACTCTACATATATACAAACAAGGATGTATTTAGCTGCTTACACTGCAGTGATATCACGTTTAGAAATGTGTGACATACATAATGAAAGATGAAGTAATGCTCTGCCCTTGCTTTAAAGGTGGCCTGTAGAAAGTAGCACTTACATAGTATCTCCTTTCAGAGGAACCTGAATCAGACTACAAATATCATGAGGATGTGATGACAAACACAAGAATACCTTGGATTTAGTCTGGATCCTTTATAAGTGCATTTACTCCCATACGTACAGTAAAAGTTTGAAACCATCTTTAAAATGTTTGGAGAAAGTGCAGAATTAGGTATCAATCTTCTGTAAAAATAAGCAAACAAAAAGCCCTTCATAATTCTGTTTGTTCTCTATGCAGCCATTCTTCCCTGTAGAAGAATAATCCTAATAGCCATGCTACTTAGACTTTAGACTACCTTAGACTTGACATTAGGAAACATTTCTTTACAGAGAAGTTGGTCAAACCTGAAACAGGCTTCTTAGAGAGGTAGTTGATGCCCCAAGCCTGTCAGTGTTTAAGAGGCATTTGGAAAATGTCCTTAATAATATGCTTTAGCTATTGTTCAACCCTGAAATGGTCAGGCAGTTGGACTAGATGATCAAAGAATCATAAAATTATAATCATAGAATAGTTTGTGTTGGAAGGGACATTTACAGCCCATCTAGTCCAACCCCCCTGCAGTGAGCAGGGACATCTTCAACTAGATCAGGTTGCTCAGAGCCCTGTCCAGCCTGACCTGGAATGTTTCCAGGGATGGGGCACCTACCACCTCTCTGGGCAGCTTGTTCCAGTGCTTCACCACCCTCATCATAAAAAGTGTCTAGTTTAAATCTACCTTCATTTAGTTTGAAACCATTACCCCTTGTCTTACCACAACAGGCCCTGCTAAAAAGTTTGCCCCCACCTTTCTTATAGGCCCCCTTTAAGTACTGAAAGGCTGCTAGAAGGTCTCCCTGGAGCCTTCTCGTCTCCAGGCTGAACAAGCCCAACTCTCTCAGCCTGTCCTCACAGCAGAGCTGCTTCAGCCCTCGGGTCATTCTTGTAGCCTCCTCTGGACCCGCTCCAACAGCTCCATGTCCTTCTTGTGCTGAGGCCCCAGACCAGGACGCAGCACTGCAGGTGGGGTCTCACTAGAGCAGAGCAGAGGGGCAAAATCACCTCCCTCGACCTGCTGGCCACGCTGCTCTTGATGCAGCCCAGGGTACGGTTGGCCTTCTGGGCTGCCAGCGCACATTGCCGGCTCCTGTCCAGCTTTTCATCCATCATTACCCCCAAGTCTCTCTCGACAGGGCTGCTCTCGATCCTTTCCTCCCCCAGCCTGTATTGATACCGGGGGTTACCCCGACCCAGGTGCAGGACCTTGCACTTGGCTTTGTCCTAGATGTCATGTACAGTGTAAATGGGGGTTAGCCAGTGGGCCAGCCACCTTCTTTTCCCCCTTTTTCATTCATTTGGGCCTTTTTTGTTCATTTGTTTGTCTGTTCATTCCCTCTGTCTCTCTCCCTGGAACTTGCTGTTCTGGATGGCTGCACAGGGATATCCCTGCTCCCTGACTGCTGCTCAG
>JMFS01079632.1:0-21427 GCA_000699545.1 Podiceps cristatus
GGGCCTGGCTGGGGCGCGGGGGACGCCGCGCGCTGCAGGCACACCGCCGGCTCGCCGAAGCTGCTTAGAGATGGATCCCAGTGGCTATCGATTAGTTGCGGATATGCATGTTTTAGCGAAGTTGATTCTATGTGAAGTGCAATGAAGCGGCGTTCTCAAACGATGATTTTTCCCCTTAATAAACATCTCTTCACCAGCACAGAATAATTTTCAACAGTTTTCTAAATGTACTTGCCAGCTGCTTACGTTTGATTTTATATTTCCTTACGTGGAAGGAAATTTGTCTTACTGATTAATTCAGGCTAAGATTTTTTTTTTTCCTTTTTTCTTTTTTTTATTTTTCAGTTTCAACACATAAATATGATAGATTTCTTATCAGGAACTTTGAGCACAGAAAAAAAATAACGCTTTACTACATTTGAACTACAAAGTAAATGTATCTGTTGCAAAAACTGATTTATTATTGCTAAGCAAGTACAATGTATGTAATGGGGTTTAGATGTTTCAGAATTTATTTAGCCTCTTACTACTTCAGAGAACCCAAACAGGTGTCATAACCCATCTGTATTTCACAGCCCCGTTTTCCATGGTGTATTTTTTCCTTACTCTTGCTATGTAGTGTTATTGATGCAGTACATCTGTAGTTTTTGGTGAATGTCCTAAAGGTTGGTGAACCGGAAGGGGACCATCCTTATCTGCATGTCCACTCAAGGACAAGGATTGCTGTCCTAGCTGGGGCTAATGTTGAATACCAGTTATGCTAATCTTTCCTGTGTTTTATTTATTCTAAAATGCCTCTGGAAATTAGGAAAACTTGTCTAAAATGCAACAGCTTTTATAGTAAATGTATGTTTATAAATAAAATGTTGATTACCTTTAGTGGTGTTGATTTTACTTATTAGCACTAACTTCTATTGCATGTGATGTGTCTGTGAAACTGTATTGCAGAGTGTCTACATCCTGTTGGTAAAAGCTTCTGCTTGACTGGGGTAGGCTGAACCAAGATGTATTCCACAAAACTTAGTACATGAGATGAGACAGTAAAAAAAGACATGCTTGGATGGGATAATACCCTGTGGATTGCTACTGTAAGCTGTAGCTGACTGTTTCCAAGATCACGTGTGGCTGTCGTGGTAAAAGATGAGCAGCGATGGCTTTCTGTGGGTCGAACCCGAAGTCCTCAGAAGATCTTTCATTGGTGTTGGTAGACTGTGGTTCAGACCTTGACTCAATAAAGCACTTTATGTATTGCAAATCTAAATATGTGCTTGGTTAATTCCATTTCTGCGTAGCAAAGATCCTTGAGTTTGTGCTTAGTTATGCGTGTGCTGAGGTATCTCGCTAATTCTCGAATCTCAGCAAGTGTGTGGCTTCGCCAGTAACCAGCAGAAAGTTCACACAAAAATTTTAAACTAATAACTGCCCCTTTTCCTTCCTTTTAATTAGGTCTTCAATGGATGACGGGTTTGGGTTTGTGCCAGAAGCACATTTTGGCTGTTAGATGAGTCATGGGGAAGTACTGACAATTTAATTTTTTGAAAGCAGATTTTTATCCCGGTGCCTTAATGGAAATGGTAGTGGTCTTACATTATTTCTGAATGTACAGCTCTGGACAGGGGGCCAGTGTTGCTCTGTGGTGGAAGAGGTACCCTGGGGTTCCCGGCAGCACCCATCGGTGCTATGTCTGCTTCAGCAGCTCTGCACCAAGGCCGCTGGGCACCCAGACAAGCATGGTTGTGGTGGTTGTGACCCTTATGACCCAAGTAAAATGGTGGAAATCCTGCTATGATCTTTTTTTTTATTATTATTACTATTTTCTGGTGAATGTGAGCTGGCAGCTCTGACCTGCCCAGAGTTGTTTATGATCCTAAAAGGGCACCGATGGCGGCAAACTCCATCATACTCATTTAATGCCAAAATAATTTCACTTCCCTTATAAAAGGGGAGTCGTGTCACCTGCTCACCTCGCCAGCACCTTCATCTGCAAGGAGCAAAGGCTGCCAGGAGGGCCCTGAGGGAGACCACCCTGCTAACAGGGCCTCGGCATGCCCCGGGAGAGGACAACCGTTTGCGGAGCAGCGGGAGTTGCTGGGGTTATATGGAAGGAAGGGGAGGTGGTAGGGGAGAGGAGAGGCTGTTCCAGCTGCGGCTCAGGCGTCGGGGCAGAGGATACCCCATGCAAAGGGGGGATGTGTGCCAGGCCCCCCAGGAGAGCTCTGTGCCTGCTCCGCACTCTGTCTACATGTGATGCCTCCATCCCTTCCCTTTGCCTCATCACAGCCAGGCGGGACAAGGGCTCCGTTTCCTCCTCTGTGCCCTCGCTTTGGGGTCCAGGTGACCCCCTTTGTTTTGCTCTTTGTTTTTCCTCTTTAGCGAGTGTTTTGGTGCAGAGATATCAGTGAACGCAGACAGGTGCTGGTGGCTGTTGGAGGCTGTAGGCACAGGTAATAAACAGCAGTAGCTTGCTCATCTCATGAGTATTGATCCTTATCCAGACAACTCTTCTGGGGGATAGTTAAAAGCAGGCAGCTACCACTTTGTTTAGAAAATTAGCTTTAGGTTCAGTTCTTGCTGCCCAATTTAGCAAAGATTTGATCTCAGATAGATCCCCTTCCTGATAATAGGAAGCTGGTTAAGTACTTACTCAACACACTGCAGAGGTAGGGCTCGCCCCACTTTTCTCCCCCCTTGTCTCTGCTCTCCTGAGAAAAGGTTGGATAGGTGGCGAACGAAACAACAAAATGCTCATTTTCAGAGACACATCTGCAGTGAAAATCAGAAAATCAGGGGTTGCGGACACTGAAAGTGAGCAGATGACCACCACTTGCCTGGAAAGAAAAGATGCCAGAAAAATACATCTCCTGTAAAGGCAAAGACGACTTCTGTATACCTCTAAAAGCCTCCAGGAGGAATGTAATTTCATCCGAATTTCCTGATAAGGGGAAATGACTAAACTGGAAGCCACTCAAGTTTTGCAAACAATACGAGCCCAAAACAGAGATAGAAAGTAGAGGGTGGGCTATGACTCTTCTCACAGTATGGTGTGGGGTTGGTATTTTGAGAGGGGTCTGTTTTCTTGTTCATCTTTTTTATAAAATGTAGCACGAGTTAAACATGCAAGAGAGATGCTTACCCCTCTGCAAGGCTGTAGCTGCTGCTCTGTAGACCCTACTGAATACCCCATGCTCCGTGTGAGTAGCTATTGGAGCTCTCCTCCCCAAAGCATATGGGTTTTTAAGCCATTTAGGGGGGGAAAAAAATCCGTTATTTAAGACAATCTTATGAGTCACTGTTAACTCATCCATAGAGCCCATCTGCTTCACTGCGCATGATGCTCTGCAGACTCTCTTAGCTAATGCCACATCCAGAGTTCACAGATGCTTTTTTTCTAAGCAGGTAACCTGCTGCTTAAAACAGGCAGAAGCCAGTTGTGTGGGTCTAGAAACTAAACTACAATTAACAGAAATTTAAATCTTTCTTTCCTTAAAATAACAGAATTTATCAAACAAAGAAGAAAATTTTTAAAAATTCCTCGGTTCTGTTACCTCTGATTATAGGCAACAAATTAGCCCAATGACAAGCACAGCAACAGAGACCTGCCACCCACATGGCTGAAAACCACCTGGTAGCTTCCTGTGTTGAGCGTCAGAGCAGAGCATTAGGGCTTGGGGACAAAAAATGTCTCAGATTCTTCGGTCAAATCTTTTCTTCCAAAAATATAAGCACCAACATCTGATAGCAAATGATACTTACTCTGTAACATGTGATGTAGCTCCTCATAGTAATCTTTCATTCTGATTTGCAAGAGCTCACTAAAACATACTTTCCATACAAGACACCTGGCACCTGACACGTTTCTTGTGGAAGGGCAAAGAGGATCTCTGGCAATATTGCACCTCAAGTGTGTGACGCCCCGTGCGAAACCCTGTTGCTTGCCACAGCATACTCAGACCTGGGGACTCTCCTAGAGAATTTTGCATGACCCTAAATACAGTTACCTACTTCTGATGTTTGTATACCTCCTGCAAGGACTGGTTCCATTAGTCTTACAGCAATTTAAAGAGCTTGCAAAAAAAACATCATAAAAATACTCAAACTATGTTTTCAGGACGTTCACAAATACACATTACTGGGTAACAGGACGATCATTAAGTCTGTATTCCTGGAAACAAAATCACCAATGCAACAGATATTATCCAGTCATGCGATCCCTACATAGGTTCACCAGCGTAGAATATGAAGATCAACATTTCTTGCAAATGAGAAAGTTTCCTGTATTCAATCCTATCTGAGAGGGTACTAAAATACGTCTTGTGAGAAGATTTTCACAACGGAATAAAATCATGTGCCTGTACCTGGCACCTAAGGGTGGGATGTCATGCCCCAGCATGACATGACGCCTTTACAATTGCTGTGTCTCAAAACATCCTCAATCACTGAAAAGACCTATATTCATATGAACAGGAACCTTCATGGAATATGTACTTGGAAGACCCCTTTCAGGTGCTAATGGAGATAAAAAGGTTACAAACATATCAAGAAGGTCTCAGAAATGGGGTCATCAAATCTTTTCCAGCTCAGAAAACTAATAGGATGTACCGGACAAAGGAGCAGCTTCTGAAACAGCTTCTGCAGTAATGTCAATGTTCAAACAAGCTGCTGTTCCAGAGACCTGGACTTGGCTGCTTGCAATGGACATCCCCTCTTCTCTATGGCCAAGTGCTCTTCAGTTGCCTTCAGGGCAGTTCATAAAACTGTGAAAGTAAGTCCGAGGGGGAGGCATTGCAGTGATCCTCAGTATGTCCCTGTCACTCAGGCTGCAGGTGACAGCTCCAGACGGGCTTTCCTGGGACCACTTCTTAACATTGCCATGGGAAAACAAAGTGGTTATTTTTCCAAATGATACTGAATGTAAGGAATTTTTTAGTCTAATTACAAACTTTCCTTAGGAAAAATGAACTCTGGGTAAGTGATTTGGCATCTGTATGGTCTATTAACTAATGCAAATGTACTGAAGTAGGCTAGATTTCAGCATGAGGTTTCTGTGTTGGACTTTGTGCTACTATTCAAGCCTTAATTCAAACCTTTTCCTGACTGACACATGATGATAACACTCAGATCATCACCAACCTGAGGGTGAAACTGAGCTCTCTGAACTGTTGAATGGAGTAACATACTGGAGGGGTTTTTTTTAAATATGTAGATTGGTTCATGTTTGATGTAGCTTTTTGGTGCCCTTCCTGGATCCATGGGTTTATACTGGAAGTGTTCCTGGGCACGGGGCAGTACTCGTGGTGTGCCCATCCCCCGGGGAGCAGGAAGCACTGCTTACGGAGTCTGGTGGGGGAGAGCCTTGCGCCGAAGCCGCACGTGACTCCTGCAAACCCCCTTCACCCAGCCGTCTCCCAGTTAGGCTTCACATAAGTGTGAAGAAAGCAACGTGAAATGCTTCTGCCTTCTTGGTCTTAGTATTCATGGGTCTTAGGCCGCGTTTAAAACATAAGGATAAAAGCACAGCACTTGTGTAAAGAAGTCAGGTTAACACTTGACACATACCTTATGTGTGACAGCCCTGAATGTATTTTCTAGCTTGTTCTTAGTTTGGAAAAGGTAGGATGACATTGAAAAGGGAGCTATGACAAAGTGTGCTGATAACTGATAGAATTACAAGTCTGTTCCAACGGACCAAAGCTGAATCTCAAAATTAATTTGCAGCCTCACCAAAACACTTTCAAACACTTCTCTTGGGTTGAAGCCTATGTGTTTAGCATGCATACGCACGCTGACGGCAAAGCTGGGAGGTAGTGGCAGAGGCAAATCAGCTGGTCCCAACTCTCATCCATTTGCCTCAGCCAAAGCTGTTATCTCTCAGAGCATTTGTTACAGGTAGATACACATGGGCACACAACAGTTGAAAAGCCATTATCTACTTTAAAAGTAGTGACTAATGTGCTTTTGCCCACAGCAATATGAAAATACATGGAAAGGTTTTGCTGCAGAATCTGCTCTACTCACCTTGCAGAAAAACAGCTGCATTGTGCAAATCTTTTTAGAGGAATAGAGGTCTTTATTTCTTGCAGACCTTTGCCCATACCTTTCTTCTCATATTTCTCCTGGAACTGTTGATTTTTATATCCCATTCTGCTTACAAAGCAATCAATTTGAAGTTGTGTCTGTGTTTTGGTTTTTTGCGTTGGGTTTTTTTTTCCTCTAAGTAGTGTAAAAGAGTATTTCGCTTGACTGCATGATACAGGCCAGTATAAGTGCATGTGGTTTGATAATAATAACCAGAAGTAACTTTCAACAAAAATCATGACACCTGACTTTTTTGCCTGCGGTGACAAAGCCCATCTATCACAATATTGTGCAACATTGGGGGCAGATGTGTCCCCGACTCATAACAACACACAGAGCCTTTCTCTAAAAGTGAATCAAAATTGCCACAGCTAACTGATGACTTTGCTGTGCTGTGTTTTACACAGTAATGGATGGTGCTTCTAGTTTCATTTGCAAGGCTTGCCTCATTAAATCACCTTTGCAGTTGGTGGACTTCTGAGAAATCTTTGGAGAAATCGAAGACCGAGCAGCTCAGGCAGCTGCACTGCTTTTGCAGTGATTCACTTCAGTGTGCAGGGTGGAGGGGAAGGAGAAGAAAGCTTTTGACTTACATGAGCTGCACGTCTTCCAGGTAGTTGGCTTTATATGTCAGAAAAAAAAAAAAAAAGCCTGGGTGACTATGTACAGTGACATTTACAGCTATTGCATTTCTTCATATACTGTTCAAATTTATGTAGGTGGTACATTAACTTTAAAGCTGTATTATTATTTTCACCCAGGCCTGTGTGTTAAGTAGACTAAATAATTGAGCAAGATACAGATGCAGAAAAACAATTTATGATGGAATATTATCACTCAATACTCAGTTTTCTCAAGATCTCTCTTCATTTTGAATTGTTAAAATCTGCTTACAGCGTGAATACAATTAAACACATGAATACCTTTCTCTGCGATTTCAAGGCTTTTTAAGCATCATCTATATCTGAAGCAGCACATGGCTACGTTCACACACTTCCAGTTGACAGCAGCCCTCCCGCATTGTTAACCCGGGAGCTGAAGGCTTACACTGTACTGAGTAAGCTTTGACACAAAAAATAATCAATTTTAGCTCCTACCAGCTATAGGCAAAGTAAAATGAAAAAGGCAAATAAATCATCAGATGCAGAAGAGTTGTGATAAATAACGTCCAGGAACTGCGTGCCTACGATGGAAAAATGACTTTGGCAAGGAGCAAGCTCTCAAGGAGTAAATGGTGGAGTTGCAGCCCTTCTCCCCCCTTGTTCTCAATTTAGGATGTAGGCAGTTTCTCAGCCTTGTCCCGCGCACAGATAAAACCCAGCTGTGCTCCCACTGCACATGCCAGCTCGCCAGGAGCCACGTTTAGCCACAGCCCGCTCTGCCTGGCCCCCAGCGCTACCGGGGCCGGCTGTCTGCTCGGCACAGCCCCGCGCGGCTCGGGGCCCCCGCTCCTCTCTGCTGCAGCTTGCTTCACCGTCCGCAGCGGACAGTTTCATTTTATTCCCTCAGGTGCCAGGGATTCTGCTTTTTAGCCAGAAATTCTTCCCATTTCTCGGCTGCTTGCTGTCCATTTGCAGTTGGAAAGAAGGGCTGTAAAGAAACATCGTCGCTGCCCGTGAGGTTTCGGAAAGGCACGTGCAAACAGGGCAGACTCTGCCTGCAGTGGGACTCTGGCAGAAATAGGTAAATAATGAGATGGTTGAAGCAGCCCAAGTGTGACACAGCTGTGTGCATGCTGCACCGAGAATCTTTATTAAATCCCTGTGGCTAGTGAGGCAAATGTAAGAAGACGTATTTCTCCACAGGCTGCCATAGTACTTTTCATCATGGAAAGGAAATAAATTCTACAATATCTTTTTATTTGTTTACAGTTTTAAGGCAAGATGACTCTCTTTTGACAGCACTGAGCTATAGCTTGAATACAAATATCAATTATGTCCTTTGTATTGCAGTAATATGAAATAATTTGGACAAGATTTTGAATCATTTTGAATGCCACAATACCCGAGCACCCAATGTCAGGGACCTGCAAACAGCTGGATTTTTGAGGATACCTGACGGCACATCCCCAGATAATCAGGCGTCTTTAACAGGCCTCAAGTCAGGTACCCAGAGCCACGGGCCTTTTGTGAAAGCACAGGTACCTAGACTTGGGTTTCCAGGTTTTCAGCTATTTTCAGGTTTTCAATGATATTTCAAGTAGCTGAGAAAGAAAAGAGTCTGGAGTCAGCAGGGTGCTTCCTGACCCACACACTCAATGTCTGGTGCTTACAGAGATCATCATCACCAGAAAACAGTAAAGCCCTTTGTAATCGTTAGTTGAGTAAGATTTAAAAACACCGCTGTGAGGCAGAAAAATATTATTATATCTGTATTTCCAAGTGGATAAATGGGACACAGAAACTAATTTATCCAGAGAAAAAACATCTTCATTAGTGAATTTAATTTATGTTACAACCTGGCAATAAAGATGCTAGAAACTCAGCAAAAAAATGCCAAATTAAAAAACAACAAAAACCCAAACAAACATCACCCCCACCCCCCCCCCCAAAAAAAAAACCAAAACAAAACACAAACAAACATACAAAAAAGCCTGCATTTAACAGTTACTGTGGCTATAAGCATAGTGACTGCGGAGTTCAGAAGGACCGGGCTATCTGGGTACTGCAGTAAAAGCCACCAGAGCAAGAAGCCCATCAGCGTGGAGTCGGCCTGTCTAGCGATGCGGCAGAAGAAGCGGCAGCACGCTTTGCACTGCCTCGCCAGACTACCAGGAGCGGCCGGCTGGGCTGCAGCCAGCTCCAGCATCTCCGTGCAGACCGCAGTTATTCAGTGTACAGGCCTGTTGCGTTGGCGGATCGTTTCCCATGTTTGGAGCTGAGTGAGGAAAGCTGAATCCTTCTGGTTAAATGCCCTTTTCAGAGGAAAACATGGCAAAAGGTGCTCCCTTTCTGGAAGAAAGGAGATTTAAAAACTGTGACTAGAATGTTTTCATGAGTGATGCCTGCTGCAGTGAGGCAGGCACATAGAATCATAGAATCATAGAATTATAGACCAGTTTGGGTTGGAAAGGACCATGAAGGTCATCACGTCCAACCCGCCTGCAGTAGCAGGGGCACCTGCAACTAGCCCAGGTCACTCAGAGCCCCATCCAACCGGACCTTTCTCCAGACGGGCTGGGCTTCTTTTAGCTAGGTGATGTTAGCTTGATGTCCCTTGTCTCATCTATGGAGGAGGAGAGCTGGAAACATCTGTTCCCACAACAGCAGTTGTATCTTCTGCATGGAGAATAACAGACATTTTATCTTACTAAAATAAATGTAAAAAAACTAAAAATCTATTTACTGGGAGGAGAGGCAAAGAAAAGATTTTTCACTAAGTTTTGGTGTCAGATCATCTTCTCCAGTTATACAATTATATATACATATCCAATTATACAATTACTCAAATGAATGGTCCGCATGGTGCTTATCCTTTGGAGGTGGTTTTGCTGCCTAATATGCCTGTCAGGACATGCCAGGATATGTTCATTCAGGACAAGCCACGTGCGTGTACGCAGAGAAGATACCTACCCCTGCCAAGGGCAGGCGGCAGCCTAGGGGGCTGCCTCCGCGAGCAGAGGTTTGTGGTCACGACACCAAGCTGAGAGGTGCCATGGACATACCTGAGGGACGGGATGTCATCCGGAGGGACCTGGACAAGCTCGAGAGGTGGGTCTGGGTGAACGTCACGAGGTTCAACAAGGACAAATGCAGGGTCCTGCACATGGGTTGGAGCAACCCCCAGTATCAATATGGGTTGGGGAATGAAGGGACTGAGAGCAGCCCTGCCGAGAGGGACTTGGGGTGCTGGTGGGTGAGTAGCTGGACATGAGCCGGCAATGTGCACTCGCAGCCCAGAAAGCCAACCATATCCTGCATCCCCAGCAGGGTGGGCAGCAGGTCGAGGGAGGGGATTCTGCCCCTCTGCTCCGCTCTGGTGAGACCCCACCTGCAGTGCTGCCTCCTGCTCTGGGGCCTCAGCACAGGGGAGACACGGAGCTGCTGGAGCGGGGCCAGAGGAGGGACACCGGAGTGGCCCAGAGGGCTGGAGCAGCTCTGCTGTGAGGACAGGCTGGGGGAGCTGGGGCTGTTCAGCCTGGAGCAGAGAAGGCTGCGGGGAGACCTGATTGCGGCCTGTCAGTGCTTAAAGGGGGCCTATAGGAAAGATGGGGCCAGACTTTTTAGCAGGGCCAGTTGCAATAGGACAAGGGGGGACGGTTTTAAACTAAAAGAGGGGAGACATAAGGAAGAATATTTTTACAATGAGGGTGGTGAGGCACTGGCATAGGTTGCCCAGAGAGGTGGCAGAAGCCCCATCCCTGGAAACATTCAAGGCCAGGCTGGACGGGGCTCTGAGCAACCTGATCGAGTTGCAGATGTTCCCGTTAATTGCAGGGGGGTTGGACTAGATGACCTTTAAAATACCCTTACAACCCATTCTGTGATTCTATGATCTAATATTTTTCATGCTCATTCTGCAGGGCTTCATGATACGAAGTGTCATCTCATGTACTCCTCACATGAGAAAAACCTGACTTCCCAGGAAAATGATGGCCCACACAAGGTTAGGGCTGTCCTATAGCTGGACAAATGGACCTGCTGGCTCAGCAGTGACCTGCAGCTGGATGTAGGATAAGCACCCAGAAAGCAGCCTGATCTTATTGCTAGTGAGGAGAAGTCCTGAGCTAGGTTGGGGTGGAAGGAGAACATGGAGTCCAAAAGATTTCTACGTTAGACCAACTCATCCAGAACAAATATTGTAAAAATAAACTGCATAGATGTTACCTGTATTCTGCACCAAGAGTTCAATATATGTTGCAAAACAAGAAATCCACTGTTTCCTTCAGAGTGTGTCAGTCATTACATGAAAGTATTTTCTGGGCTGAGGTTATCAACAAATGAGGACATTAAATGGTTAAAAGGAGACTTTCTTCTCAGAGAATCCTCCACTAGAAGAAAATAAACAAACAAGGAAAAACCGCTGGGATTGTGCTCCTACTTCAAGCCATGACAAGTGTTGTGACGGTGACTGCTGCCACCCAGCTAAAGGACTGAGGCACTTTGTAAATCAAATTTCAAGTAAAGAGATTGGTTTGCGAAACCTCCTCGGCATGGAGTCACAAGCTGTCAGAGTGTATTAGCATTATGTTACTGGAGTAAAAAGCAAAACAAATTAAGATGTTTAACAGCTGAAATCTGAAGCAAAATTGTGTTTAATGCTGAAAATCTTGTTAACATATTTTCAGGCTTCCCTTTCTCCAGATATTAAATCTCAGTGTGTGTTTGCAAGCATCTCTTTATCACACACAGAAACCTACTACGGGAGAATAAGAACTATACACGACATATGGTAAGGAAGGGTATTTCAGCTTCGCTGGTGTGTTCACCCTGAATTCAAAAGCCTGTTCAGCGTTGCAGCAGAGTTCGACGGCACACAGGAAGATTTTAAGGACTAGGGGAGAAGAGCACCCGGAATTCCCCGTGTGTCCGTGATGACAGAAAGCATTGCATCAACAGCAACAGGCCCGGCTCGAAGATTACACGTGTTCCAGCATTGAATGTGAGGGGTAATTGGAACTCCCAACCTGCTTTTCCTTTCATATTGGCTCCCACAATGAAAGCACCATTAAGGGTTTTAGTGATCTCCCAAGACTCTGCTTCCAGCAGAAAATTGGCTCCTTCTCCTTGGACACAAGACCAATTTTTAATTAAATTTTGAGAGATGATGGATGTTGTACTTTATTCCAAGTCTATATGCTAAATTAACAAGGCTGTCTGCTTAGTTTCCTCTTTTGAAACCACATTGAGATGAGTTTCTGCTAATTCTCTTACACAGGGCATTAGACATGTGAACCGAGTCCTTATTCAAGAGTTGAAATAAGAGACATTTTTGCCAAGGTTATTGCTTTGGATAATAAAATGGAGCTGTGAGGCATCAACAATAATTTCTTTTCTGAAAAATACTTACCAGCTGAATTATTTCAAATGGAATAAAACTAAACATATCATATATTTTCACCAAAGTATTTAAAAATTATTAGTTAACACTTAAGAAGTCTATCTTAGAGAAGGGATTGTTCCATTAATTCCACACACTTAGCATTTGTTTTTTCTGCACGCTCCCTCTGGTGTCTTCACCGATAACAGAAAGTCCCTCAGGTTTACACTAGACTACAGAATATATTTAGCCTGAATTAGATTTATTTATCAAGCTTTTTTCATGTTAACAGATGTCATTGGTAAGTTAAACATTCACTATTTTAAAACAGAAAAAATTACATGGAAGTAAATGTTTTTCTTAACTCTGTCCACTGCAGTAATATTTACACAGTACTGTTTGTGAGGAAAATGCCTCACAGAGCTAAAGCCATAAGGGAGGCAATTTAGAGCGAAATTTTGGGCTGACCATAGAAAATTTGAAGGCAACATTCCGGCTAACTTGGGCAAACCCAGGAACCAGCTCTATTAAGTGCATATAGAGCAGTCTATCACTAAAAGCTGTGCTGTTCCTTGAAAATACTGGGAAAGGCAAAAAGGCTTTCAAGCACGACTTTGCATGTATGCTTATTCTTTTCAATGAGAACACTTAAAAGCAATCGTGTGTGTAACTTTGAAGTGACCCAGGATAGCAATAAACAGTCTTAATGGTTTCCTTTGGCAGCTGACTTCCTTACCTTGTGAGGAGCTTTTCAGATGGATTGCACAAAGTGGCCATGCAGATTGGGATTTGCACTTAATTGATCCCAAAAATGTGGTTTTCCACTGAAAATTAAAAAAAAAAAAAAAAAAAAAAAAAAGAAAGAGAGAAAAGAAAAAAAGTGCAAATACAGCTGTTAGTATCTTCATCAAGAGGAGGTCAAAAATAGAGATAGTATTTATCAGCTAACAAGATCAACAGGATGACAGAGTGTGGTTTTAATAGCTGAGTAATTTAAACATGGGATTAATAGAATATTATAACACATTCTGCATAACAACGATGTCCTTCCTACAGGTGACACAGTGTAGAAAAACATGTTCAGGTCTTTATCCAGATGTGATTCAGCTTCCAAACAGTAGCCTATTAAATAAAATAGTAATAAAATGTCAGTTCTTTCTCACAGTCCTGTATTTCAAATGTGTTTCAGTCCTAACCTCTGTCAGGCACCAGTCTGGTCCCAGTCCTCCCTGGCATGGAGGCTGCCAACCATTTTCCTTTTCCCTCTTGTTGACGTTTTGTGCTACAACAGAATGACTCAGGACCAGCTTTGCTTGTGTCTGTAGCCTGAATGATCCTGCAAAGCAAATCATTAGATCTCAGGAGAAGCTTATCTGGTTTATATAATTGTTCAAATCTCCTTTTCCATTAGTTTTCCATCAGTGACATCTCATTTGTTTGAGTTGTGTGCTGGTGACACAGCTATCCAGCCCAGGACTCCTATTACCAAAAAAAAAAAAAAAAAAAAAAAAAATTACTGTCAAAAACCAAATAAGGAATTTTTGGAAGCTCTTTAGAACAACAAATTGGTGTGTTTTTTTAAAATACTGTATTCTCATGGAGCTGCACTGATTAACAGTAGCTGATACTCTTTTATAGCTATTGTTTGTCTAACTCAATGGCACAAGTGATTAAGTGATTTGTGCCTCCTGACAGTAACATAGAAAACTTACTTCTCAACTCTCTCACAGGCAGCCACTGAAGGTAAGCAATAATTTTAGTATCTTTATTCAACAGCCAGCAGTGTTTTCAATACCAAGTTCTTTAAACTCACAAATCCCAATTCAATGATGCTAAACAGGCAAACAGAAGTACCTCCACAAATACCAAGTTCGTTAAACTCACAAATTCCAGTTTAAAGATGCTAAACGGACAAACAGAAGCACCTCCACTAAAAGCAAATTTTTCTTTCGCAGCTCCTTGAAGCACGAGGCGGTGGCTCTGTCAGCAGCGCCGGTTTGTCAGCATCGATGGGGATACCCAGGCATTTTGAGACCTGTCATCACAGCACCTTAAACTGTGGGGCAGTCTGGTGACAGGGTGGAAAGGGAGGGCCCAGGTGCTCCCAGAAAAGAGAGCAGAACAGCTTTCTGGAGGAAAAATTGCTTGAGGACAATTCATAACCTCAGCAAGCAAGAAAGTGATCTATAAAAGCAGATTTGGTGCACTGTGTGACACCGGGGTGAGCATCCCCTGGGGCCTCAGGGCCACTTCTGGGTGGGTGGACCCTGTGGCTCCTGTGAAATAAGAAATAGTTATTAGGAAGGGGAATAAATTGCATTTCTAGCGCACACACCCCTGAGAAAAATTCCCATAAACCTCAAAGGACACGTCTCAGATTTTACCTCTGCGCAGAAAAATCTAGGAGGCATGACTCCCCCTTGGATAAGAGTTACTCCCAGCCAAAATCTGTGCTCTTTTCTGCCCGAAACTGCCATGCTGAGGGGGCCCAAGGTCCAGGCAACCCTCTGATATCCTCTTCAGAAAACACATCCCCTGCAGCTAATATATCATTGGGAAGAAAAGGAGACCACAGAATCTAAACTGCTCTGGAAATGCAGAAGAAATACACAGGTGGGTTTTTGAGCCCGCGCTTACAGGCTACAGAGGGGCTTCAGCACACCCCAGCCCCAGCGGGATCGCAGCCTTCTCAACTTGTGTGGCAGCATGTCTCCCCCTCCCCTTCTCCTCTGCCTAGGGACTGAGGAAGAAGAATCCTTAATGGTCTCTTACCCATTCTGCCCACAACTGGCATGATTTTGCTGGGGACTTCTTGGGAATTAATCTGTCTGATCCATCTTTCTCCCCTGCTACCTCAACTAAATACCGGTAAGAGAGCCGTTCTCCTCCCACTGCATTGCAGCTTCAATATAAAACTAAGTGTCTCCCAAGGTACGGTTTAATTCTTAAAAGTAGTATGCTGAGTAGATGCCATTGAAACCAGTATTGGCTGAAACTTCCCAACAGCTGCAGGTCCAGAAAAACCTCATGTGTTCGTGTATGTCACCAGGCTCTTCACGCTGTGCTGGGGCTCGTTTCATTTCAGAGCACCGTCGGTTTGGCTGGTCTTTAATCCTCATATACGGGGTATCGACATTTTGGGGTATTTACCCCAGACCTTAACAGGTTTTTCTTCTTCTTTACAATTATATATTAAGGTTATTTACCCGCTACAGCTATTTTCATTCCTTTACGGGAGTGGCAAGTCAACACAGCACTCGTCTTTCTGAATCTCTGCTCAAGACTCTTCAACTGCACCAACAGTTTTCATGTAGAAAAGCCCGAGAGTGAAAGAGCAGTGACCTCAGCACTGGCAGGGAATTAACTCTGTAATCTAATAGGGTTTCTTTTTCCATTTCTAAATAATGGGATTCTATTAGACCAAACTGTAGTCTCGTCTTAATGATAATTTATTGTATAGCATATCTGAATTTTGCCTTTTATAAATCATTGAGAATTACAATACACAGTTATATAATTGAATCTTCTCTTGTATCGTTAATATTTTTCATTGTTTAAAGAAACCCCTTTTTGTTCAGAACTAACATGTAACTGGGTTTAGAAATTACAGGGAGTTTAATATGCCTGCTTTAAAGTGATTAAATATTTTAATTTTTATTACTGTTAATTTTTTTTAAATCCTTTACAATTAAAATACTTTAAAAGTATTTTAAGTTTGTGAGGTTTTGTACAAATTATTCTGGACAATTTTGAAGACAAACCTGGCCTTAAAATTATGTATATATCCCAAAATCTAAAAAAAAAAAAAAAAAAAAAAAGTAGTAGTTCTATTTCATGATTTTTGAAAGGAAATAATAAAGGATAATTAATCCCACACTGACATTTAAATGTATTAGTGGTATGCACCCATGAAAGTATTGATCAATGAAAGTAATCAGTAGTAATAGGAAAAATTAATCACTTTTGCAGATGTATCTGACTTCAGCTGTGGAATGTACTTTGGCTAGGATTGAAGCTAACCCTGTGAATATAAAAAAAAGACAATGAAGAAATATAAATGAGGGAAATCTGAGAGGCCATGCTTTCATTTGCTATTAGAATATAGAAACATAGTGAGTGATGTACAGCCTGAAAGTCGTGATCTACAGTTTGTAAACCCATTGCTGGAACTGATCGGTAGCAGGTGATTCAGAAGAATACACTGGAAATCTTTGGGGGGAAATACTTGTAAAAGGTCTCATATCTGATAAGTAGAGATTGTCTTAGACCCTGAAATAGGTGGATTTATATCTGGAATCTTTTGGAGTATTTTATTGACCCAGACTCTTATGGATGGATATTCTTACTTATGAGATCAGTTCTTTGCAGAATTTAGCTAAAATCTTGACCTCAACAAAATCTTGTGGCACTGAGTCTCACTTTGATTACCTAGTGATTGGAAGTATCTCCCTTAACCAGTTCTAAACTTGCTGAGGCAGGAATCAAATGACCACAGTATTATGTGTTATCCTACTTTTTTTTGTCTCCTAGCCAACGTTAGGAGAGAGCTTGAGTGATATGGTCACTGAAAGGTGAGATTAAATGGGTAAAAACCAAAAGTGCCTAATTCAGCTTCTCCAGTCTCATCAGTATTTTGGTATGTGCATATACAGCACAGCACACCCTCTTGTTAATACAAATAATTTTTCCACCACTGATGAATGATGTGTGCCCTTGATCATTCTTGCCACCTTTCTGTGAATGCTACCAGATTTGATAGTGAATCAGCTGAGAAATATTTCGGGAGTGCTACATTTTTGGTGGGAACGGAATATGATGGGAGGGAAGGGCTTCGATGTCTGTCCAGTGCATCCTCTTTCTTTGCGGCAGGACAAAACCACCCACTCCATGTTTATCTAACTTTTGGTCTCCATGGAGATATTCCTAGTGATAATTAGATTTGTGTGTTTAAAGCATCACCATTCTAAAATAGGCCGTCACATAGTGCGTTACAAGTGCACGCAGTCGCAGTAGGTACGGTTTTAACTACCACTCTTTCTTCCAGCTGTAAGAAGACTTTGTTATTAAAAATGAAGAGACACTCGGTTTATAAAGAAAGTGTGTAACTTTGGAATTAAAGTGAGAGGGGGTTCCTTCCTTGGATGCTTACATCCTAGATATGGTGGCATTTTTGTTTGCTGTATGGAGATTCCTGAACTGCTTATTTTCAGAGCTCATCCCTTTCAGTAACCTTTTTAAAGATAATACAGGAAGCGTATTTTGGTAGCTGTTTCTGGAAACAGATTGATATTGTGAAATCAATACAGGGTCAGGAGCTTTTGAGTTCTTCTGACAGCACTGCTTTGAGATTAGTTTGAACTATAATGTCAGACTCTTTAGGAAAAAAAAAAAAAAAAAAGTAGGAATACCCTGCCGTTTGTGACAGCCTGTGGAATACACCTGTCTCACTAACTGCACATCTCATTGAACTCCACTAATACCATGATGATAAAACTCAATGATTGAGAGTTAAAGCTCCACTTTGTAGCAACTCTGCTGTCTCTCCCCCTGCTCCCCCATACTGTCTCCAAAGCTGAGGTGAAGCAACGAAGGACTCACTGAAGCGGAATTGTATTCTACCTGGTTCTCTGGAAGAGAGTCCTGCAAGCCCAAGGAGGCCACAGGGGTGGAAAGCCGCACAGAGCGTGGGTGCGATCCAGCACGTCCATGGGTACCCACAAAGAGGCAGGTGGAGGGAAGAGGTTATTCCTGGCTCTGCTCGGTTATTCCTGGCTCGGCTGGCTCGCTGCGGCTCGGCTCCCTTGCCAGCGGGGGAAGGAGCCGGCTGGGAAGGCACTGCTGCAGCTGTGCAGACCCCAGCCCCATGGCTTGGGAGCAGTGAGCTGCCTCCCTTTGCTCTTCAAAGCACAGGTGGATTTTTAACAGCCCTGAAAGCACAGGGGTTTGGGGCTATATCTTGGGGCAGGGACCACTGTGGGCACTCTCTTAGGAGAAGGTTTCAAGAAATAGATTGACTTTTCAAGGTGATGATTATCCGTGGCTCCAGCTGGGTGCTCTGGGTGAGCCACACGTCTGACATGAGCCGCCCAAGCTTTCCCAAACACCGCATCCAGGCCAGGTAACCCGTTCTCTTAGCCATTGGTTTCACAATCTCCAGTCACGTTTTTTCCTTAACCAAATAACCACAGCAACTCATAAAATTTGTGCTTTGTTCCCTGGATAGATTTTCCCCTTAGGGCAAATTAATATATTGATTCTTTTTCTATAAACATCTTTCTGTGGAACAATACTGAAGCTAATGCTCCTGAAGACTCCATCCATACTTTAAGCCTGTTGATAGCAGCCTTAATGCTCACATTCGATTTCAGACTGCTGGAAGGGCATAGTTTCTCTCACTTACACTTCCTGAGACTGCTTTGACTGTTGATAGACTTTATACGTTATTTGATGCTCTTTGAAGCAGCAAAAGATGTTATCATCATTCCCTTACTACCTCACTTTCGGAAAGGAATGGGAAGAAGTTGGGCCTCAGCCTGCAATAACAGTATGAAATAATACTCCTTTTCAAGTGCAAATATTTTAATTCCCTATTGATATGATAGTCATGACAAGGATCAGAGCAAAAGGTGATTTCCTCCCTCCAAAGGAGACTTCCAACCTAGAATATGGCCGCATGAGCTTCATTTTCACAGCTGAAGTTTCTTGAGCTGTTTCAGGATAGATTCCTCACAAACTGAGAAGATGGATTTCCCTAAAATCATTCTTTGGCCTACTTGATGACCTCTTGTGCAAAGTACAAGGTGCAAAGCTGTTTTTCTAAGATGGAGCCATATTTTAGTGGCACCCTGGATAAACTCACCAGTTTATTTCCTAACAGTTGTCAGGTGACAGCTTGTAAAGCACCAAATGAAACTGGTGACAGAAGCAGAAGACTTTATTTCCCATTGTAATACAGCCTTCATAGCATTGCTCTGCTTTACAGATGGTAAGGGTAGTTTACAGATTCATGTTTGAATCTTGATGATTCACATTAAATATGCAGCAAAGTTACAGACAGGTACTAGTTTAGTAGGTGTCTACTAGTGAGCTTCGTGTCCCATTCCTCCTCTGTACAGTGGGGATCCTTCCCGTGTGAAGAGAGCCCAGATTTTTCCTTCAGAAAGAACTCACACTTCAGACCACGGCAGTGAGCTGCTGGCTTTGACTGGAGTCAGGCTGGTTCAGGAGACCCCTGCTAGGTACATCTATAAGCACTTTCAACAGTGTCAAAAAAAAAAAGGTGGGAGGAAAAGAGAATTTTAAAAAATATTCTAATGGACCACAGGCACTTTTAATGACACCTCCTTTTCCCACTGGTTGGTAATAGTTCAATAACTTTATTAAGTAAGTGTAGATATGTAAAGATTAAACTACTTAGAGACACTTGCTTCTCAGTGAAAGGGATTTTCTTTATTAATTGTAGTTTTCCTGTATGCTGGCTACATCTTCCTTAGCAGCGGAATTAGTATTTGCATTGTCATGCATGCATCCATCTGAGAGATTCATATTGCAATCAGGAATTACTTTTTCTGCTCATGTGCTGGAGAGAAGAAAGTGAGAGTGAGTGCAAGAGCCATCCCAGAGCCAAATTTGGCATTGGACCTGAATTCTAAGTCTTAGTATTTAGAAGAGCGGGCAATGAAACATTCAAATTCCTTAAACCACACAATGTGAATTTACCTCTGAACTCTTCAAAATACGTGCTCACGTTGAATTTGAGTTGGATAATAAAGCAAATTATTCTTTATTTGAACAACATGAGGGGGTAAAACCAACAAAAATAACAAACCTTACCCTTATTTCTTTACTGGAGCATCTTTTGATTTGTTATGTTCTTCTGCCCAGGTCTCCTTGCCTTCTGAACTCTAGAGCATCTCTTGGTGTTACTTGCCAGTTTGGCTTCCACTGGTACCACTGGCAAGCAGCCTTTAGGCATCCCCTTCCTGCCTGGGCTCCTGCTGGGTGCCCCATGGCCCTCCTAGCTTCTGTGCTCGCAGAGCTCAGCAGCAATCCTGCAGATTACTTATTTAGTTAATACTCCTTTTCAAACCCCTGCCTTTGCAGAGAGGTGGGAGAAATAAACCACGTATTTTTCAAACCACGCGTTTCTACCTGACTGAGCAATCATGAAGGCTGATGAATTAACCGTTCCAACTGGTCCGCCACAGGCACGCTGGTCCTTACAAACGGCGGGTGCCGTACACCTCAGGCCTCCCACGGTTCCCTGTGCTGTGGGGGTGACCAGAACATGGAAAGCAGTGGCTTGGGAAAGGATTTATAGGCCAGAGGGAATAAATCACAAATGAAGTTTCCAAAAAGGACTACCAAGAAGCTTAGATACCTAAGTGGAAAATTGTGATGAGAAATAGAGAGGTGATCTTAGCTCTGTATGAATCGTTAGGGAGAGAGACATCACAGCGCTTGGTACTGTCCTGGTACCCCTTTTGCAAGGCATCCTCAGAAACAGGAGAGAGTGGTTCCAGCTCTGGAGAAGATTTTAAAAGTCTGAGCCTTAAGGAGTGTGGGATATGTAAAGGACACAGCCTACCTAGTTTATCAGGAAGAAGATAGATCAAGATGCAAATCAGTTTACAGTATAGTAAAATTAAAAGAGAGGAAAGGTCTAGCAGACATGTAGCTAGATCCAGTGTTGGAAGCTGAAGCCTTCATATTGGAAATAAACCCCAAGTTTTAGCAGCCTAAGTAGTGAACTTGGCAAAAAAAGTACCCAAAGAAGTAGTGTGTTGTCACGTCTTAATGTTTTCCAATCATGACTGCATGCCATAAAAGGGAAGCTGATCATCTTCACACAGCAAGGCCTGGCCATGAGAGAGACCTTTAAATCACCCTCGGTCAGTTTGGTTGGTTTCCTGGTAATACAGGTCTCGCCTTCCTAAGAGCTCGGGGATCAGTTCAGCCACGGTAAAGCAGCCGGACTGAGCCCTGCAGCTTCTCCATCGGGAAACTCTTTCCATGTAGATCACTGTTAGCAGAACTGCACTGCAGACCACAGCTGGATAACTCCTAGAGATGGTCCCTTTACTTTTAACAAAGATATTCTTAGATTATGAAATGACTTTTGGAAGAAAAAGTAAATTGGCAAAAGCTACCCATGTTACAACAAAACATTCAAGAAACGCATATGGGTTTTTTGGTTTGGGTTTGTTTTTCCCTCCAGAAAATAGACTACAATTTTATTGTAACATTTTAAAACTAATTATTGAACTACTTTTATTAGCGAAACAGCACTTGTCCCATTTTCCCTGGCTCTTTTAATTGTACTCTGGGGGGTGGCACCCTCTCCCCAGCACCCCAGCCATGCAGAGGAACGCTC
>KL274779.1:9188-33972 GCA_000699545.1 Podiceps cristatus
TTTTTCTGGCAGGATTGCTATGAAGATTGTCCTTATACTGTCATTTCAAACAAGAATACTGATCACTTGATATCAGATGGCTTAGACAGTGAAATTAAAGGTATTTTTGTAACTTATATCAAAAAATTGATGTGATAGCATTTATATAGATGTTTCATGTCTTGGACAGTAGTCACTTGAGTGACTTCTTAGGGAATTTGGAGTAATAATTTTCTAAATGCTCAAAGATAATGTAACCTGGTGTCCACAAAAAAACTCACTGTGGTGCTGACCTACTGTATTGGTGGTAATTGGTAGGTCTATCTTTTAAGATGGCTGTTGATGGATTGGGCTTGTCTTTTGTAAGATTAAGCATATTGTCTGCAAACTCTTGATGTTTAATAAAAGTAACAGGATTAAATAGTTAATTTTTTATCATAAAAGTTCTGTTTAGTGTGCTCTGTAGCTTGGAAGGTGAGTTTTGTTTGGGTTGTTTTTTTTGGTTCTTGTTTTTGATTTTAAACCTGGAAATGTGGAGTAGTGACTTACAAAGTAAGCTGGCTGGAAGAACTTGCCTTGTAATTGAGGACATGGATGGCAGAGGACAGTAAATGAAATTGAGTGCAAATTAATGCATGGCATTTTAATTTCTTTTTTTTCCTTTTCTTTCTTTAAGGCAGTGTAGGATTCAGATGAGAATTGTCATCAAATAGGGAAGAAGGGGAAGTACCCCACTCTGTCTGGCCTGGTTCAGACCAGGTCCTTCATACCTGACTTGAAAGACACTAGCGCATGTAGGAGAGTCTGCAGTTGCCTAAAAGCACCTTTCTAGAGCCTTACAGCCCAGATGTAGTCTGCAAAATGTTGTTTGAACTCTGTATACACAGCTTTACATTTCATGAGTAAAATCCAGTAAGGATTTGCTTTCACAGCTCAACTTTGCTCAGTGCTATCTAGGATCAGATAAACTTTTTTTTTTTTTTTAATATAGAGAGGAAATAATAAATGAGAACTGTTTAAGTCTTAGAGCGAAATGGTGTCTTGGCCTAGTTTAGATAGTTCAATGAGAAGGGCTGCTGACCACTATACCATCTAGCTAAGAGGTCTTTGGAGGAATTTTTTGGTGTTTTTTTGTTTGGTGTTTTTTTTTTTTTTACATCATGCTTGCTCGAAAGGGCATGGAAAATGAGTTTGCTTTTTTTTAAACCTTAAAACATAAACAGAAAAAGGTGAATGGATCCAATGGAACCATTGTAGTAATTGCTGCATTTCCAACTTTTCATGAATACTTAACTTCGATTTTAATGTTTTCATAGTTTTTCTTCAATGGTTTTGATACTAGTCAGCATACTTGGGGATTCTTTGCACTGGAGTTGAGAACCAAAAATGTATGTATTTAGCCACGTTGTAGTTCCTGAGATTCCCTGAGCTTTCTGAAGAATTTCAGGAGCAGTGTAATACTCAAGTAGTGCCCTGCTCCTGTCTGCTCAGTGTTTATCACTAGTGTAGAATAATTGATGAATAGCTTTGCTTAAGAGTTCTGAGTAAGGGAAAATTTTAAAGTAGGTTAATAAAAATGACATTTAAAACCCAAAATGTTTAAGTAACTTTATTCTTCCTGTGGTGTGGTTTGTGTGTTTTGTTTTTTTTTTTTTTTCAATCTTTCAATAGATGGCCTGTCAAATAACTTTAAGACTCACCCCCTTCAGCTGGATCATCCCAGTGGCAGTTTGGATAGCACTGATTACATGAAGGCTACTGCATCATTGCCAGACTCAAAGAAATCAAATTCTGGAACACCTCATGGTGCTTGTTTAACGCTCACAGATCACGATCGAATTAGACAGTTCATACAGGAATTCACGTTTAGGGGACTTTTGCCACATATAGAGAAGACAATTCGGCAACTTAATGATCAGGTCAGTTTACTTTTAAAAACACTTTGTGCCATAATAAGAAAAACAGTTGGGGTATAAATCCAGTTATCCAAAAATCTGTTTTGAAATTATTTCCTTCTGCATCTAATGCTTCAGTGATCTTATTGAAAACTGTAAGTAAATCTGAGAAACAGATGAAGTTATAATTTTTGTTCAATTTTACTTTTAAAAAACCAAACCCCAAGTTGTATCAACAGAGCTTCAGTGCAAGGTGGCTTCTCAGTGAAAGCCTGTCTGAACTGTTATCAGGGATATCTGTCCTTGCTCCTAAAAAATCTTAATATTTTATGCTTCTGGATGATTGTGGCATGGGGAACAATGTACTTGTGTTTCAACATTAGAAAGCACAACTAAAGTTAAATGTTTTTTTCATCAATAACTGTCTGCAATAAAGCTACATGCTTCCATTGCTGCTTCTTGAGAGGGGAAGAAATGCATGGACACCCTAAATCATGCAATTCTGTTTTGATCTCTGTTTTTTCAACTGAATATTCTTCTCAAACTGGGAAGCGTGATAGTTAATATCATGTCCATGTTAAGTCAAGGACATGCATTAAAGTTATTTCCATCACAGTAAGGTCCTTTTCTTTTATAAGTGTTTCACTTTTATATGGCCTTAAACAGCTGGAGAGAAGGATTAGCTTACATTAATATGATCAAATTACTATATTTAACATTAGACTTGAACCCAAATATCAGTCTGTTTTCTGAACTCTGTATTTTGATTGAATTGTCCATTCAGGTTATAGTTTTAGGTATGAAGTGGTTTAATACTAAGTATCATATACTGTAAGCAACACTTTCTTCCTGAATTGACTTTTGGGAGTTTGTATATGGTGGCCATGTTTACACTTGGAAAGTTTTGTGAAGAAACATAAGAAAAGTGCGTACGTGAAGTGTAGCAAACAGCTTTACCATTGGGAATGTAGTAATACATAGTAAGAAAAGCACGATGTTACAGTTCTTAAAGTTGTCTTTAAAAAGAGATGTAGTTTGCCTTAAATGTTGGGAATAGTAATTCTGTGTGGAAGTTGCCTCATTAGTGGAAATCATCTAAAAGAATGAAGTTGTGTAACCTTGCTTGCAGGTATGAGTAGTACCCTTGACGATGTTCATAATGTGGTACTGCTTTACGTGGGTGGTGAAGGGGAGAATGTTCTCTCTAAGTATGTACTTAGTCTAGATTTTAGGTTGGAGTAATACCAGAAATTAGATATTCTATTAGATTTCAAACAGATACATCAAAAGTTTCCATTCTTAGGTTTGAGATGTCTGCAGCTCACAGCCACAATAGTCAATCTCAGCTATCCGAAATACAATAAATACATGAATTGCAACTCCTCTCTGTGTCAGCATTTCATTCTAAAGGAGTGTGCTCTTTGTTATTTTATTGGGTTTTTTATTTCTGTTTTATGGAATCAGAGAATTTAGGAAGCCTTAATGAAGCTTGGGTTTTTAAAATTAGTTTAACTTGTATATCTCTTGCAATGTAGTGCTCTAATTTAGTGTCTCTTTGCAGTTAATATCTAGGAAAGGCTTGAGTCGATCGCTATTTTCTGCTACTAAAAAATGGTTTAGCGGCAGCAAAGTTCCGGAGAAAAGTATAAATGAACTGAAGAATACTTCTGGTTTGCTGTAAGTAATTTCAGTCCTTACCTTTAGATCTAACTGAAAACGTACCCCTTTTTTTGGGGGGTGGGGGGGAAGCCTGTGCGTGTTTGGTGTTCTGCGAAGTGAATTAAATCCGCAATATTGTAAAAGACTTTAATTGGAAAAATCATGAAAAGTACTATGGCTAAATGTGTACAATAAAGGAGTAGCAGAATAAAGGAGAACAGAAAAAAAAAAAGGGGGATAGAAGAAACTGTTTACAGAACCATCTTCCTGCTATATTTACCGTGAAGCTTTCCAAGTTAAAAGAATGTACATTTTTAAAAGTAATAGTAAAAAAAAAAAGAAGCTATGGTCTGCCATAAGGGATTTTTTAATTAGTACAAGCTTTTTTCTTATTTAAGCCAAACCCCATGTATAGGTGTTTTTGTTATGTAACTATGTAATTTACTGTGGTTGAGTATTAAGTATACTGCTTTTCCAAGTGTGTTTGAGAGCTAAATTAAGGGGAATTTAATATTTTTTTTGCACCTATATTTTATACTACAACCAGGTTTTAAATTTTACCAGAGTATTCATTCTGTGTGTTTTTTAATTTCCCTCTATGAATGAGGATGTATAATCATAAAAAGCACTCAACTGTCTTATCTTAAACACAGAAGTATGAATAGTTCTTGGACATTACCTAGCCAAAGCTAGTGCCCCTGGCATTTAGATACAGCTTTAAATTCATATGTTGTGTCTTTGGATTCATAATCAAAGTGTTAATTTCATCTTTCTGCATTGAACTGGTAAGCATGGTTTGCTTCCTACAACGTTTGACTAACAAGTGTTTGTGAAAATCCATTTGATCTTCATTGAAGTGATTCAAATATGTGACTAACCGAAAGCTAGACTGATGCTTGCAGAGGGCAGGAACTTGCCCAGAGTTTTGGCATGAGGCATCGTTTTTTTGGTGGATTTTTTCTTTCAAGGGAAATGAGGAGAAATAACCACAGCTAGGTGAACAGTTGAAGTCGTCTTTTGTTCCTTCTCATACAGCTCTGTTTAGCTCCAACAGTTAATCTTACTGAGCAGTTTCAGTGATAGCTGCGTACTTTTTTTTTTCACAGTATTTCTTGGCTAAGAGGAATGCTTGTTTTGAATGTTAGTGGAACAGTGAATCTTGTCAATCTGAAATTAGGGTGTGAAACCAAGTTATGTGAGGCAGAAGGAAAGCAGCTTCGCTTTTCTTAGCTGTTTTTTTGGGTAAGGCTAAAGCAATGCAGTGTTTATTCCTACTTTGTGAATAGAAATTAAGATGAGAGGTGACAACTTTATAGAGCATGTCTTGCTCTATTTATTAAAATTATGACTTTGAATTTGAATATTTGTATTTATAGGTATCCACCAGAAGCACCAGAGCTTCAAATCCGGAAAATGGCAGACTTGTGCTTTTTGGTGCAACACTATGAACTTGCATATAGCTGTTACCATACAGCAAAGAAAGACTTCTTAAATGATCAGGCAATGCTTTATGCAGCTGGAGCACTGGTTGGTACTTCACACAACATAAATGTTCTGTGAACTTTTCCTAATAATCTCTAATATTTGTCTGAAGGTAACAAATGCACTCCCTTCTGCCTTCAAGTTTATAAGGGTCTTGTAAAACATGCAGCTTTATCTTTAGCAAGTCCTAAAGTGTTCTCAAATCTATTGGTTTCTGTTTGATGAAGGGAATAAAGGTGTGAATAAAAATTGAGGAGTTAATTCTTAAAATGTGAAATATGGAAGAATACCTAGAATGCAACCTCCAGCAAAATAGATCTTTAAACTTGTAGTCTGATAGCTCAGAAACAGGTGTGGAATAATGTTACAGTATCTCTTTCAGACTTGGCAAAATACTTACTTGCCAGGAAGTCAAGACTATGTCACTACAAATATGGTATTGTACCCTCTTTTTTTAAGACTCTTGAGGGATATAGTTTGAGTATGTCACTGCTGAACTTGACTGTAAACACATACTCATTCATTAATTTCTCTTCAGATTGAAGGTATAGGTGACTAAATTTTCAGCAAGATAAATGGGAAAAATAAGCTTGTTTTAATTTTTAGAAGCTATGTTTAATAGACTTTAATCTGGTTAACTTGATAAAATTTGGGACTTTACTTTGTAGAGCTGTGGAAGCATTCTTGTACACTGTCTCATCTTGATGTAAAACATGTACATAAATGTGTATTTTTGCAGTACAGACAGTTGCTCTGCATTCGGCTAATATACAAAGTTTATTTCTTAATGAATGGTTTGTAGATATCTTAATTACTAATTTTTGCAACCTACAAGTCTTACTCTTTGCTTACTGCAGAAAAACTTTGCTATCCTATCTTCACCCCATAAGGAAAGAGGTAAAATTTTAAGAGTGTGTGTTTACTAGAGTTTCCTTGGAAGCTGAGAATGTAACTTCATTTAGGCAAAACTCGGAAAATAGTTCTTATCTTAAAGTAGATGGTAGTGCGACTTTATCAGAAGGATTGTTCCTGCAATAGGAAATTATCTCTTGGACTTGTAAAGCAGTACTGAATCAGTGCTTCTGCATAGTGTTGGGGGTATCATCAACTGAAAATATTTCTGTGAGTGTGTATAACTCTCTTGCTGCTGTCTGGTTAATTACAAGCAGAGCCATAAATAGGCTATTGTAGTAAACTGTTTATCAGTTACAGCATGTACATGTTCCTCAGCATTTTGAGGTTTACAATTTTTTGAAAAAACCTACAGTGAAGTACTGAATTTCTCTTGTAGGAAATGGCAGCAGTATCAGCTTTTCTCCAGCCTGGAGCTCCTAGACCATATCCTGCTCACTATATGGAAACAGCAATTCAGACCTATCGAGATATCTGCAAGTATGTTGTTTACTTTTGTACTGATCCAATGAAGGTTGAAAAACCTGCTGGCTTAACTTTCTTCCCCAGCACAGTGATAGTGCCAGATGACTAAAAGATCACAGAATGGTAACTATTCAGAGAGTAAGATATGTTAGCTTACCTAGGATAACATGGAAGGGGATCTATCTATGCTGTTCTTAACCGAGTGCTTATTAATCTTGTGTATTGGATTTACCTGGTAAGATTTTTGGTGGTGGAGTGGCTGCAGGGATGGCTTCTGTGAGAAGACAGCAGGAGCTGCCCCCGTGCCGCACTAAGCCAGTTTTTGCCCAGCTCCAGAGCAGATCCCCTGTTGCCCAGAGCTGACCCTGTCAGCAGCACTGGTGGCACCTCTATGATAACATACTTATGAAGGGGTGAGAATTGTTGTGCAGCAGCTGTGAGAGAGGAGTGAGAAAATGAGAGAAACAGCCCTGCAGACACTAAGGTTAGTGAGGAAGGAGAGGGAGGAGGTGCTTCCCTGCAGCCTGTGAAGCCAGTTGTCCCCCTGCAGCCCATGGAGGACCACAGTGGAGCAGGGATCCGCACTGCAGCCTGTGGAGGCCCTGAGGCAAGAGCAGGTGGATGTGCCCTGAAGGAAGCTGCAGCCTGTGGAGAGCCTATGCCAGAGCAGGTCCCTGGCAGGAGCTGGGACCTGTGGGGAACCCACCCTGGAACAGTTCCTGAAGGACTGAACCCTGTGGAAAGGACCCAAGCTACAGCAGTTCTTGAAGAACTGATCTGTGGGAGGGACCTTATGCTGGAGCAGGGGAAGAGTGTGAGGAGGAAGGAGTGGCAGAGAGAAAATAGTAAGAACTGACTGCAACTCCATTTCTTTGCCCCCTTGACCCGCTTGGTGTGGGAGGATGAGGTAGAAGAGTTAGGAGTGAAGTTGAGCCTGGAAAGAAGGAGGATTTGGGGGAAGGCGGTTTAGATTTGTTTTTATTTATCACTGTCCTATTCTGTTATTAATTGGCAACAAATTAATCTTCCCCAAACCAAGTATATTTTGCCCATGACTAACTGGTGAGTGGTCTCCCTATCCTTATCTCAGCAGATGAGCTTTTAAATCTAATCTTGTCCCCCTGTCTTGCTGAGGAGGGGATGTGATAGAGCAGCTTGGTGGGCACCTCGTACCCACCAAGGTCAACCCAACAGATCATTTAATTGATTGGATTGTTTTACTTGGTATTTTTTATAAATACAGTGCTGTCCTCAAAAATGTTCTCTAGCTTTGACTTTCAAAAACCTGCTGTTATAGTAGGATAGGACACTTAATGTGTCAATCTTATGTGGTGGTTTTTCAGGGGATGAACTTACGTATATTTTACTTTAAGAAGGATAAACAAATCTGATGTGATATAGAGAAAATTTGTCTGACTTGAGGTGAAAAGTTTTCTGTGGTTTATTTTGAGAAATATTTTATTACATTTATGTTTTTGTTTTAGGAACATGGTTCTGGCTGAACGCTGTGTGCTGCTTAGTGCTGAAATCTTAAAAAGTCAAAGCAAATACTCAGAGGCAGCTGCTCTTCTGATTCGTTTAACCAGTGAGGTAAAACACTTAGTAGCTTTTTCCACTCTTGCCCTCCCCCTTTGTGTTTAAGTATACAAGCACTTCTAGGTTACATTCTAATTCTTGTCCTATGATATCTTCTAGCCAAAGGTAGCAAATGAGCCAGTATAAAGCATGAAGTGAAGAAAACTGTTTACGCTGCAAGTGAAGAAACTAGTACTGCTACTCTTTTTCTGTCTAGTCAAGTGACTTGCTTGACCACTTCAAACCTGCTAAATGTGCATTTGTTACCTTTGGCTTTATAACTCATTTTCTTGACATCTGCTTAGCTCTTGTGTGGCATACTTTCAGTTTAAGAACTCATGGGTCAAAAGTGTTCGTATGGCTTGCCAGAACCATGATGGATACTATCCCACATATAATTAGAAGTTCTCTATAGTTTAAGTACCTAAGGCGTTACTGTAGCTCAGCTGTTACAAATCATGAGAATCTTACTGCGTAAATGAAAGCTAGTCTGAACACTTCAGAAACATTAATTGGTGGAAAATAAGCATGGAATTAGCTTCTAACAGCCCAGAAAGTATCTTGCTTGAAAAGGAGTGAAAGAAAATACCGGTAATAGTATAGCATCTTCTACGTAGCTTGGAGGAAAGTCTAACTGGCAGTTAGTTCTGGCTTTGTGGCCAGCTGCACCAAATGTGATGCTTCATCTGTCCCAGGAAAAGTCTCAGAAGCATGGAATAAATTTTCTCAGTTTTGTAAGTTTCTCAAGTGTCTTTGTCACTTCATTTTTGTCCTTTCAACTTAAGCTTGCTACCAAAATTTGTGAGCAGTATGGGTCATTTAAGCAAGGAATTTAAACACTGTTGGCTTTGCACAATCATTTTACAACTTAAATTATATGTAGTATACCTGTGCCTTTTGGCAGTTGCAGGGAAAATCTTCATAGGATACTATCTAGGTGTCTCAGAGTATTATTTGTAGTCCAGACACATACTTGGACATCACTGATAGCATGGAGTTAAATTGTGGTAAAATCAAGTAGATTCTGTTGTGATTCGTTACAGTAATATATCTGTGTCTTGGCATGAGAGTAGAAGGGAGTGATAATAAATTATACATTATTAAGAAACCATCCTGGTTCTTGTGATACAGATTCATTAAGTACCATTGCTTCCTCCATTTTTCTTTCATCTTGTTAAAGCTCTTGTTTTTTGTTTCTAGCCTTAATATCTGCAGGGGGAGGGAGGGGGAAAAGGTAGGAGAGTGCTGCAGAGGTAATGGTAAGTGTTAGAAACTATAGCCTGAGTAACTGAAAAAGCAGAAACTACTTGATATATTGGTATATCAGGTTGATATATCAATCTCTTCACTGGAAAAAAATACCAGCATATTTAGTATTGAACATTATACATATAACAAAGTGAAAAATGCTTTTAGTGTTTTTTATATGCACACATATACCTATAATGTTTGTATATAAAAGAATCTTCAGCTTCACAGCACTGTCACAGCTGATTATCCTTGTTAGCATTAAGATGAGGCCACTGTTACCTTTATGTTTGTATTCCACTTTGAGGCTAATTCTCTTTTACTTTTAAATAGGATTCAGACCTTCGCAGTGCACTTCTGTTGGAGCAGGCAGCCCATTGCTTTATAAACATGAAAAGTCCCATGGTTAGAAAGTTTGCATTTCATATGATATTGGCTGGCCATAGGTTTAGTAAAGCAGGCCAGGTAAGTATTATTTTTTTGCATGGAAAATATGCCCAGTATTTGCTCTGAAAAATGTTACATGTGTCTTTAGTTCGGAAAAAGATGCTTGACTTCTTACGCTTTTGTTTTAGAAGTATTCAGCTCTGATCTTCTGAAAATGACTTCTGCATTGATCGGCTTAGTCTTTTACTTCAATATTTGAAGTAATACTGAAGATCGCTGACTTGAAACTTAAGTGATATGTGTTTTCATTTCTAGTTCTTAATTTTATACACAGTGAAATACAAGGCTCTTTATTTGGGGAAAGGAATGTTGGGGTTTTTTCACTCTTGAGCTGAGAGTGGGTTGCAGGATTTAGGGGTTTAATAAACTTTTAATTTATAAGAATAGTAGCAAAACTTAGATATCTGTTTTTCCTGGTGCCTTAGCCACATGCCTTTTAGTGGAGGTGTGTGAACAGTTACTACAAAACAAACTAAAGCATCTCTTTATGGCTGCTTAGACTTAAGTAGCAATTAAACCAATACAAATCAGATTGCTTTTACTTCTATTCATATTCCTGTGCAGGCACCTCTAACTGTGGTAAATAAATTCAAAGTTTGTTGGACATAACTTGTGTACTTTATTTCTGACTTAGTTGAGGGCTAGACTGTCTAAAGATAGATTGTGCCTGATTCCGGCTGAGGTTAGCCACTCAGGTTCAGTTACAGGGCCGTCCTCAAATACAGTCAATTTCAGTTTACCTGTAAACTGCCAGCCTGTGATAGAAATGAATTTGTATCACAAATCAGTAATACAGGAGAATCCAGGCATCAGAATTCAAAGACTCATAGAAGGTTAGGGTTGGAAGGGACCTTCAAGATCATCTAGTTCTAGCCCCCCTGCCATGGGCAGGGACACCTCCCACTAGACCAGGTTGCTCAGAGCCCCGTCCAACCTGGCCTTGAACACTTCCAGGGATGGGACATCCACAGCTTCTCTGGGCAGCCTGTTCCAGTGAATTCTATTTGAAACAAAGCTGTGGCCGGGGGGGGGATGGGTAGGCAGCTAGCTTGGTGTGTGTGTTCTGCTCCACCCAATCTCACCTTTATCATCCTGGTAAGGACCAAAAAGTATTGTTGTATTCTTGGCTTCTGTGTTTAAAATCACAGTTGTCAAGTATAGTATGAGTATTCCTCCCACCCAGACCCTGCCCATTGTTTTTTCTCATGCAGTAGTTTCTCTGTCTATTATTAAGACAATACAATACTGACAGAGCTATTGATCAGTTTTTCTTATTTATTCTCTTATCTCACTCTTTTGCCTGGAAAACTGCATGCATTTTGTAAAGCTTTGACTTTTTCTTCAGGTAACAGCTCTCTCATTGTTTGTATCTAAATTCTTGTAGGGATTCTGGTTTCCAAGGAATGCCTTTTCAGTGTTACAGTAAATGTAGGTTATTTTTTTCCATATCCTTAGAGGCACCAAAATATTAAATCCTACTGAAGAGAAGTCAGCGAGGCTGCTCAGCTACATACTGTAATACCATATTTTGAAGTGTCAGGAATATCTGCTGATGTTAAAGATTTACTGCCTGTACTCTGCTGTCATTATCATACCAATTTGAACATATCTCGGGCTTGTCCCATTACTGCTGTAAATAAGGGAATGCTGTTCCCATTTTTTAGAAGCTGAGATTTGCCTGTACAGTGAATGACTGCAGATGTTCAATACCTAGACTTGGGATTGAATACCCAGGTCCTGATCTATGTCTGGGAAAGGAATTGTGAAGCTGATTGGGAGCAGAGCGTCTGTGTCCCAATGGCCGATTTGATTGGTAATGTTGTCTTGTATGTACTGTAGGGCTGCATTTTGTTGTTTTGCTTGGCATGGATTTTGTCCCAGGTGTGTCTACTGAACAATAATTGACTGGAAGCGTCACACTGAAAGTTCAGTTACAGAAGTGAAATGAAACGTATGAAGTGTAGCTTATGTCATAGCATCATAGAAAGGTCTGGGTTGGAAGGGACCCCAAGGATCACAGAGTTCCAACCTCCCTGCCACAGGCAGGGACACCAACCTCCAGGCCTGGACCTACACAAGGTTGCCCAGGGCCCCGTCCAACCTGGCCTTGAACACCTCCAGGCATGGGGCATCCACCACCTCTCTGGGCAGCCTGTTCCAGCACCTCACCACCCTCTGTAAAAAATTTCCCCCTAATATCTAATTTAAACCTTCCTTCCTGTAGCTTTAATCCATTCCCCCTTGTCCTGCCATTTTCTACCCTTTTAAAAAGTTGGTTCCCCTCCTGTTTGTACACTCCCTTCAGGTACTGGAAGGCTGCAATGAGGTCCCCCCGCAGCCTTCCCTTCTCTAGGCTGAACAAGCCCAGCTCCCTCAGCCTCTCTTTGTAGGGGAGGTGCTCCAGCCCTCGGATCATCTTCGTGGCCTCCTCTGAACCCTCTCCAACAGTTCTGCATCTTTCTTGTACTGCGGGCCCCAGACCTGGACCCAGGACTCCAGGTGGGGCGTCACGAAGGCAGAGTAGAGGGACGATCACCTCCCTGTCCCTGCTGGCCGCCCAAATGTCCTGAGGCTTGGCGGTAGAGCTCTGTAGACTTCAGCAGTTGGTCCTAAAGGAACACAGAATGCTCTTTTAAAATAAGTAGTCTTCTCTTGTTATTTGCTTTTTTAGCTTTACTGCCTGTTATACTAGTCATTGAAAACATGAAGCTAATCTACAGGCTAGACTATACCGTAGGAATCAAAAGCTCTGTGCTTAGATTGATGTTGACCAGATGTTATGAGGTACAGCTCTGCAAATACTACACTTAGCATAGCGGGTGGTGGTGGTAAAAACTTCAGTAACTTTCCTAACTTACTGTTCAATCTTCCTACTATTACAATTACAACGAGTGGTTAATGGGATTATTTGAGAAATTAACTTGCTTGTTTTTGGATTTTTGTTTTTCTTGCAGAAAAAACATGCCTTACGTTGCTACTGTCAAGCCATGCAGGTTTACAAAGGGAAAGGCTGGTCTCTTGCAGAGGACCATATTAACTTCACTATTGGTCGCCAGTCCTTTACACTTCGTCAGCTTGACAATGCTGTATCTGCCTTCAGGCATATTTTGATCAATGATAGTAAACAACCTCCAGCTCAGCAAGGAGCTTTTTTAAGAGAATATCTTTATGTTTATAAGGTAAATGACTTCTCCTTATCTTTATTCCTTAAGTAATCTGTAATTTTCTTACTACCAGTAATTTTCTATTAAGTCATTAAATGATTTTCTGTCATACCTGCTTTGTTACAGGGTTGTATTTTTATCTAGTTGATGTGCTCATTTTTTACGTTAGGCTTCAAAAAAACCCCAAAATGCTGCATCTCATGTGTGTATTAAGTGTACTTCCACTGACGATTGTTAGTGTGACTCTTTGTAGGTGTTTTTATTACAGTAAAATGAGAGTCATGGCTGAATTGCAGCTTATGATAGTTCAGTTTCTTTTAGAGGCAGTGGATCTGTTTGGGATTTTTTTATGACTTTATAATGATTTTTGAGGCTTTTGATAGTAAACATTTAATAAAGACTAGGTAGCTCTGTCACCTTCTGAGTACTATAAAGTACTCCCCATCCATGTTGTAATGAATCTTATTCTTTAATATGGGTTTTTATAGATCAAGTGACTCTGAGTTGGCTGTAAGTTTTTGAGTGTTCTGGATTGTAGTATGCTATGTACATTATGGAGTGTTTAGTGCTGATATCGCCACACAATTTGCAGCCAAGTAGTTAGTTACTGTCTTTTAAAGCTTGTAAACATAACTTCTGTGATGTTTGCTAAATCATGGTAGACTTTACTCAAAACTGGTGTTGGAGTCCACAGCTCAGAATGTCTTCTGTAATGGTGGTGGTGTAGTGAGGGTAGTTTACCAAACTGAGTGAATCAGTCAAGCTTAGCATCAAAGTTTGTAACAGCCATGCAGCCACATTACTGATTAGAGTGCTGGATTAAAATAATTGTTCTCCTTTTTCCATAAAGACTTCATGAGCTTTAAACTCTTTTGAGAAAAAAACCCCTACTTCAGACTGTCAAAGCAGAAGAAACAGTTAATTGCAACGATTCATTCTGTCTTAAAAATACTATCTGTTCACACATTGAGTGCTTATAACTTGGTTTCCTTATCAGTCATTGGTAATATACAGCATGGACATCATGTATTTGCATAATGGCTTGACGCCCTGTTTTCCATCTTTGCTCCAGAATGTAACCCAGCTGTCACCTGATAGTCCCTTACCACAGCTTCCTCTACCATATATTAACAGCTCAGCAACCCGTGTTTTCTTTGGACATGATCGAAGACCAGCAGAAGGTTAGAAAATTTTACATAAACACATTGAAGTCTCTTCTGTATGGAGCCAAAATACATGCAACAGTTGGTGTCATAAAAAAAAAAAAATAATCTACCATTATGTAAAACTAATGTGGTAAGGTAACTTTTAAAATAAGTTTTCAAAAGAAAATCTTAAGTTTAGTATCTGCTTGCTAGATGTCTTCACACTTCCAGTGTAACTATGAAATCCACAAATGTGAATGTGCTGATTTCCACTATTTTTCATAGCTGGAAAGCTTCATTGCAAGTCTGTAATAAACTTCATGAAAGGGATTATTAATTCTTTAGCAAATACTAGATGAAATGTTTGAAACACTGATTCCTGAATGTAAAGTAAGCTGAGTGGAAATTCATCTGTAAACCAGGGCTGTACTGTGGGGCTGTAGTTTGTCATAATGTAAAAACGATCTGTAAGCTGAGTATACCATGTAGCATGCTAAAAATCTTGGAATTCCACAATTGGCAAATACAGGTATACTGAAGTTATCCTCAGTATTGTCTTCCATGTGTGTATTTCAAAATGTCTTGCAATTCACTGACTTAAATCAATTGTAACATAAATGGCGGTGACTGGGAACTTAAAATATTTTAATAATACTTACCAAAGGGCTGGTGCAGCCCACTGTTGCATGCCACTGTTCTCATCTTCTAAGATTGCCTTAATCCTTACTAGGTGAAAAGCAGGCAGCTACGCACGTAAGTCTGGATCAGGAGTATGACTCGGAATCATCACAACAGTGGAAGGAACTTGAGGAGCAGGTTGTTTCTGTGATAAATAAAGGAATACTACCTTCAAACTTTCAACCAACACAGTTCTGCTTAAATCGCTACTCTGATAACTCCAGATTTCCACTTGCTGTGGTAGAAGGTAAAGATTTATATACTTTGGAAATAGAGTGGGTTAGAGAAATTTTTACACTATTTCCTATGTTGTTGTAGATTCAAACCAATGTTCTCATGCAAGTTGTTTGTACAAGAATGCTGTGAGTTAGGTGAACCTTCAGATTGTGGTAGGGATAGCCTGTCATTATTTTCTTGCACTTTTTTAATAGAACCAATAACTGTAGAGGTGTCTTTCCGAAACCCATTGAAAGTTCCACTTCTTTTGACTGACCTTTCATTGCTGTGGAAGTTTCAACCTAAAGACTTCAATGCAAAGCATGATGGAGAAACAAAAGAGCTGGTAAGAAAAGCTTCATCCTTCTTCAACCAAAAATCAAACAGCTACAGTTACGGTGTATATGTTAACTTACATCTTCAAAATCCCGTAGCATGAAAACAGCTGTTTTCTGTGTAGGTAAAAAAAAGTATCTACTGAATTTCTTTGTGTTGTTCAGATTTTCCTAGATCTGTAGGGCGTGAAGCAGCCAAGTTAGCAAATGTACTGTAATGAGTGTTGTAAAGCTTAATGCAAAGCAGAATACTTCCAACATTTCATTGTATGTGTAGTGCATCTATTTTAAGTCACACTAGCCTTGACCAGCAGAAATTACTTGATAATATATCTATTGATGTAGCAAGTTCCTTTTTCTTACTGGAGCTACTGTATGTAGTGAAATGTGTGTTCTGAAAAACTCTGCTGGTATGACATAGGAACATCTTGGTATATTGATTAGAAGAAAAATGAAAATTTATTGTGTTGAAAATTAATGTTTTGAATACTTTACTACTGTTTAATTTAACACTTCAACTAATACTTCAACTAAGACTTCCTTGTGAAGGACTGTTCTCACATTCATATTTTTAAGGTTTTAATATGTTCTAATACTGAATACTACAGTAAATTCCTTAATAATTTGGTTTCCTGGCCAAAAGCATTTGGAACATAGTGATCTCTAAAGGTGCTGTAAGTGTTTGCCAGAGTTATGAACATGGTTTCATATAAATAAATATTTAAGACTCCCATATGCTTTCCCTTCTGTTCTGGTCTGAACTGCTACTTTAATGATATGATAAATACTTCTGTGAGTATCAGTGAAATTAATTAGGAATGATTCCAATTTATAGTGATAAATCTTAAATTTCTCTCTTAGGTAAATGTTTACTGAGCCTCCCTAGCTGCTTACTTAATTTGGAAAGCCTGAGAAGCTGGGGATACAGCACCTGCTGGTCCTAACTGTCTGCAGTTTGACACTTGTATGCATTTTTTTTCTTAGAACACTTTAGGAAAGATGTGGGAAGTAATATTTGTGGCACTCTTTCTGCCTAGGAGTAATAGTATCTGAAAAGCTGCTGCTTCTTTTCAGGGAACGTGTGACGATGATATGATAGGAACTGAAGCAATAGCAGAATTTTTAATTAATAGTGAGGAGACAAAAGTGGTAAGTACTATACTTTGTTTTAAAAATAGTCTTTTTAGTGTTGAACTTCAGGATGGAGTTCAGACTTGTTATGAACTGAACTTAATGCTAAACTTACAGGAGACTTTTTACTGACATATAAAGTACTGGAACTTGTGAATCTCATCAGTGTGTATAAATGTCTGAAGGGAGGATGTGACAGGATGAGAGGCAGTGGGTACAAACTGAAACACTGGATGCTCTGTCTGAACATCAGGAAGCACTGTTTTGTTTTACTGGGATGGTGACTGAACACTGGGCACAGGCTGCCCAGGGAGACTGTGGAGTCTCCATCCTTGGAGGTACTAAGCCATTTGAACACAGTCCTGGGCAGCTGGCTCTAGGTGGCCCTACTTCAACTGAAGAGTTGGAAAAGATGACCCCTAGAGGTCCTTTCCAACTTCAACCATTCTATGATTATGTCTCTGTTACAAAGTTCATTTTTGTTACAATTTAGGATTCTTTCCTAATGTAATGAGCATCTCTCAGCTGTGGACTGGTTTGTTATATTTTGTGTATATGAAATTTTGAATCCAGTGAATGACCTGTAGTTATTCTATGCAGTTATATCTGATACGATTATAAAGTAAATGTAGCTGTGAGTATCTTTAGCAATTGGACATTTAAATGTAATAATACTTCTTTTCTAATAGCAACAACAACAAAAATTTAACATATCTCCACAGGCAAGACTAAAGCTCTTTCCCCATCAAACAGGGGAGCTACATATTCTGGGAGTCGTTTATAATCTTGGCACTGTTCAAGGTGCTGTGACATTAGATGGGATAGATCCTTCTATTGGATTGCAGACAGGTAAGTGTGCTATTCCCTTAAATTGTGTGTCTCTGGAAGGGGGAGATATGGCTTTTGTAGAGTAGAACTAAATTCTAGTGTTTAACGTTTGACTGTCATGATGCAAGGCCTTCCTTCAGGTAAGGATGTAGAAACAAGGGAAACAACTGGAACAGGAAAAAAATGAATTGGCACCTGTAGGAATCCCAAGAGAAAATAAGTAATCTAACCTATTTTTCCTTTTAAATCTGTGGAAATTCTGAAGCCATTAAAAAAATAAGAATTTCAATATTCCATCTATACTATATTGAATCTATAACTAGTTTCATTGACTCTTTCGCCATTCATTTTTCTTTTGGGTCTATTCTCTCCATTACCTTTCAGTTTTTGTCTAAATGTTGCATTGAAGTTCTTTGCATAGATTCCTAAATTTAAATTTGGCTGATATAATTATTTTTTTAGCATCTTGATTTTATTTTTATTCTTTCCTTTAGATTACTTATAAATGGCTTATTAATTGCATGTTACTTGATCTGTTTTGTTAAGTCATTCATCTGAAACATTCTCCCAGGGAAAAGTTAGTTGGAGGAGATGGGGATTAAAACATATATTTGAAAGTGTCTGAAAGAAACAATGAAGCTTGTTTAGCTGTCTATGAACTGGAAACCTTTGGAATAAAAACCATTTGGAGAGTAGTGGCCTGTCTATGAAGGAAATAAAAATGTTTTGGGTGACTTTCCAGCTTGGCAGAAACTGAGAAAGGAAAGCAATACATCACATTAATCCTCTGCTCTCCCTCCCCTCAATCATAGTCAAGCTATTAAAGGGTGGAGTAAGTCCACAACAATGGATAACTGGCTGTCTGATCTCGCAGTAGCAATGTGACAGTAAACTTTGTGTAGTTCTTTGTCACTAATGCTGCTTAATCCATGAACATTGCATGTGCCCAATAACAGAAAAATGGAAATAACTTTTGAGATTAGGTAGGGAGCTTTGGATAACTTCTCAGAAAAAAGTTACTAATTACTTTTTTTAAACCTTTTAAAAAAACTATTTCAGGAAAGTTTGTCTCCAATGGGTTATCTGTACGAGGACGACAAGATTTAGAAATCCAAGGGCCTCGACTGAATAACACAAAAGAGGAAAAAACATCTATTAAATATGGACCTGATCGACGATTAGATCCCATTATTACAGAAGAAATGCCTTTGTTAGAGGTATGTAGCTACTTTCTATTGGCAGTTTTGAGCTAAGAGCTAAATCCAGAGCTTATAAATGTAATTTATAGACTTTGTTAATGCCTGAATCTTTCCAGTCAATTTCTCATCTGTCAGTGCCAAACTTGTGTGGTTTTTTCCCATGTAAAACTTGAAGCCTCCAAATTAATATCATAGAATCATACAATACCAGGTTGGATGGGACCACAAGGATCATCTGGTCGAACCTTTCTTGGCAAAACCATGGCCTAGACAAGATGGCCCAGCACCCTGTCCAGCTGAACCTTAAAAGTGTCCAGTGTTGGGGAATTCACCACTTCCCTGGGGAGACTATTCCAATGGCTGATTGTTATCACTGAAAAAATTTTCCTCTTGTGTCCAATTGGAATCTCTCCAGGAGTAACTTCTACCCATTACCCATCGTCTCTTCCATGTGACTCCTTGTATAAAGGGAGTCTCCATCTTCTTTGTAGCTACCCTTTAAACACCAGACCATGGTGATAAGGTCTCCCTTAAGCCTCCTTCTTTCAGAGCGAAAGAAACCCAGTTCTCTCAGCCTTTCCTGATACGACAGGCTTCCCAGTTCTTTGATCCTCTTTGTGGCCCTTCTCTGGACCCTCTCCAGCCTGTTTTGCATAGCAGGTACCAAACCAGAACACAGTATTCCAGGTGTGGCCTGTCAAGTGCTGAGTGGAGTGGGGTAATGACTTTATCTCTGCTGGTGATGCCCTTGTTGATGCAACTACTCAGCCACCTGACACATCAGATCATCAACCTGTGCACATCTTTTGTAGGTACTTACCTAATCTCCAGGAGATAGGTCTGGGCACTTAGTGCAACCTACTGTCTATATAAAGTCTGCTACTTTACCAGTTTTATCTAGGTAGAAGCATCAGGTACCTCAGGGACTTTCTCCTTGAGAAATGGTAGAAACACTGGTTTTAACTCTTGAGGCAAGTGCACACCATTATGGCAGAGACCTAAAGCACTTCTCTGGGCTATGAGCCTGCAAGCGGGTGCACAGCCCTTCTCACACACCCTTTTTGCATTCACACACAGTGTGAACTGCTGTACCTTTTTGATCCCTGCTTGATCACCCTGGTCGCAGCACTCAAGCTGTTTAAATCTCCTGTGGTTACTTCTGGCAGTACCCAAGCCATGCTCGCAAGAGCTGTCAGCTCCTGGCAGGGCACTCTGCTCTGTCTCAGGTTTCTCTGGCTCAGGAAAACCCCCTGATCTAGTGCTCAGCCACAGAACTTACCATTGCTGCAGCTGTGTGCCTTGCTTTCAGTTTTGCTGTGTTAACCTTCTGAAATTGCTATGTTGCCTTTGGGATTTTAGTTGTTAACAGCTTTAGTAGCCAGATTTCAAGGTGAGGGAAAACAGTCAAAGAAGCTTTTCTTCTGTTTGCTTGCCATTCATCTAGAATAGTTTTCCAAGTTGGTTAATTAAAACACAGTGGTTTTCCTTAGTATGGTATTAACATGGTCTAACTGGTTAATGACCGCTCCATAGACCAGACTATTTCAGTTGTAAGGGACCTACAGCGATCAGCCAGTCCAGCTGCCTGACCACCTCAGGGCTGACCAAAAGTTAAAGCATGTCATTCAGGGCATTGGCCAAATGCCTCTTAAACACTGACAGGCCTGGGCCATCGACCACCTCCCTAGGAAGCCTGTTCCAGTGTTTGACCACCCTCTTGATAAAGAAATGTTTCCTAATGCCCACTCTGAACCTCCCCTGACACAGCTTTGAACAGTTCCCATGTGTCCTATCAGTGAGTACCAGGGAGAATTGCTCAGCACCTCCCTCTCTGCTTCCTCTCCTCAGGAAGCTGTAGAGAGCAATATAGTTTTCATGCACATTCATAACTTGGTTCAATGTTCAGTTTTTTCTTTTTTCCTGTTCTCTCCCATACAGGTGTTCTTTATAAATTTTCCTACAGGGCTTCTGTGTGGAGAAATCAGAAAAGCATATGTAGAATTTGTGAACGTAAGCAAGTGTCCTCTTACTGCACTGAAGGTTGTGTCCAAACATCCAGAGTTTTTTACTTTTGGTGGAAATACTGCTGTTCTAACGCCACTAAGTCCTTCAGCTTCTGAAAACTGTAGTGCTTACAAGACTGTTGTGACAGATCCTACCTCTGTGCGTACAGCACTGTTATCTTCAGCTTCTTCTGTAGACTTTGGGGTTGGCACTGGAGGTCAGCCTGAAGTAATACACGTCCCACTTCCTGATGCTGTTCTTCTTCCTGGGGCTTCAGTGCAGCTGCCAATGTGGTTACGGGGACCAGATGAAGAAGGTGTTCACGAAATTAACTTTTTGTTTTACTATGAAAGTATTAAAAGACACTCAAAGATGTGGTAAGTTTTTATCTCCTTTTTTCTACCATACTTATTAGACACATTATAAACATAAATGTACCTCTTGAATTTCTCTGCTTGTTTGCTTCCCTCCCTGCCTCTGGTGGGATGGGGGAGAGAATTGGAAGGGTAAAAGTAAGAACTTGTGGACTGAGATAAGGAAAGTTTAACAGATAAAGCAAAAGCTGTACACACAAGCAAAGCAACACAAGGAATTCATTCACTGCTTCCCATCATTAAGCAGGTCAGTCATCTCCAGGTGAGCAGGACTCTATCATGAATAAGTTACTTGCGAAGACAAACGCCCCCTTCCTTTTTCCTCCTAGTCTTACTGCTGAGCATGACATCATATGGTACGGAGTATCCCCCTGGTCAGTTGGGGTCAGCTGTCCCAGCTGTGCCCCCTCCCAGCTTCTTGTGCACCCCCAGCCCCCTCGCTGCTGGGGTGGGGTGAGAAGCAGAAAAGAAGGCCTTGACTCTAAGCACTGCTCAGCAGCACCTAAAACATCTTTGCCTTATCAACACCTATTTCCAGCACAAATCCAAAGCATAGCCCAATAGTAGCTACTGTGAAGAAAATTAACTCTATCCCAGCCAAAACCAGCACACCTGGTCTCTATACATCTGAAGGATGATGGCGGGGAGCCAGGGCTACTTCAGATGAGCTCTAGTCATACAGACTAGAATATTTGCTTGTGCCTGGAGCTTGTTTTCCAGGCTAGTTCTGAGAAAGAAACTGAGTTCATATGCTGTGAGACTACTCTGTAATGTAAACCTGAGTAAGTTGAGGATGGTGAAGAGAGCAAATCAGCAGCATGTTTTTAGAGATCAGACTAAAAGTCATGCAAATGCATCTGTTGTTTAGATTGTTCTGTAGCTCTGAAATGCCAAAGTGAACTTTTCATTTGGCTTTAAGCTAGTCTGTAGGAATAGGGAGCTATTCTCCTCCCTCTTATCTTTTTTAAAGAACAGAACTTATTTCTCCTCTGAGTTCATACTAATTCAGAAGTAAGGTGTTTCAGAGATGGAAGATGGTTGTTTGGAAAACATATTTGTTCCCTACTGTATTGAAGTTTCCAGGGGAACTTGCAATGTGATCTTGTTTAACAGTACTCTGTGTAGACTAACTTTTAAATTAAAAAAAAATAATTGTGCCACTTGAAAGCTATAGAGATGTCTGTATATCTGTGTGAAGGTTAACTGCACAACTGTTAAGTTTATTCTGTAGATTGTGATGTTATGTGAAGTAAAGTTTAGGAAACCACTGATTTCCCCTCCCAAAACAAGTATCACGTGATGTTTCAGCATATTTAGTAGGTAATGCATATCCAATTTTTACATGTCTCTAACATTTCCAAGTTGACGTTACGGTAACGCAAAGCTTCTACATGGGAAAAGTTCACATGATTTGCTGGTGTCCACGAATGGAAGTTTACTTGTCTTTAGAAAAACAGGAAGATTAACTTTTACAAAGGGCTTACAGGCCTGGAGGTTGAGTGTGTATGGAAAGAGGCAGAGTGGAGATGGTTCTAGAAGTAAACTTTCAAGATTCTCAGTTCAGGGGAAATTTGATGAATGCAGTGGTATTTGGTCTAAATGCTTTTTAATAAATGTTTATACAGGAGATGTAACCTAACTAGTGGGCTTTTATGGTTTACTTACTCAAAACCTATTTTTCCAAAGCATGTGGTGGCATTAAATAACTTAATGATATCTCTGTGACAGTGCATGCCTGTTTGCTTTCACTGTGTCAGTTGTCTTATGTCTGAAATATTTCTGATGTGTTTTTGTCGTGCTAACACATGAACCTTTTTCTCCTGTGTCTCTTTGGTCATGGAAAGAAATAAATTGTCTAATGGCCTTAATATTGATGACAAACATAAAAGCTGAACTTCTTGATGACAGGTTCTGGACAGCAGTCCTGGTTGTTCAGAATGTCTATTTTTTTTCTTTTTTTCTTCCCCTTCCTTCCTAGTCATAGAGTATTAAGGCACACTGCAGTTATTTGTACTAGCCGGTCTCTGCATATACGAGCTACTGTCTGCAGAAGTAATGCACTTGAAGATGAAGAAGGCAGAGGGGACAATATGTTGGTGTTTGTGGATGTAGAAAATATCAATACTGTAAGTTTTTATTTTTAATAATAATACTGTTCTAAAGCTCAGCAAATGTGTGTCACCAGTAGAACCAAGACTTAAGTAAAAGGTTTTTTTACAACTACTTTGCAAACACTACTTTAAATATGCAAGGTTGCAAAGTAGTAGTAATCATTCCAGATACTGTTGGAAAAAGAGTATGAGCATTAAGTTACATATCAGCTGTCTGGAAATCTGCTATAACTCTCTATACTGAGCAAATTCCGTTGCTGCATCTGGAGTCTTTTTATTTTTTTAGGAAGATTTATTCCAAATTCACAAATGCTCTTCATGATCACAACTTTCAACATAATTCTGTGTCCCCTGCAACCTTTCAGTAAAAACACTGAGAATTAGTGGTAATGTGAAGTCAAAATTAAGCTCTAACTTGAACGAAACTTCTGTGTTTACATTTATTACCAAACTCTAAAAGATATTTTTGGAAATATAGTCCAAATATAGATATGTCTGTTGTGATCTGTTGGCTTAGCAAAGCAGATGGAAATATTTCAGGTTTTCATACCACGCTAGTTTAAATTTACTCATTTTTTTGGTAACGCTGCTCCCATTTTTTTCAACCACAAAGCAAGGTAATTAAATCCTCTGTTCATAGAATTCCTAGACACTTAGTTGGTAGTGGAATCACTGAGCTGATTTGTCATTTTGTTTTAAAGGTGTGTGCACTCTGTTTTTTTTTTTTTCTTTGACTACTGAAGTGTATATTGTGCACTCATTTGAGGAGGAAGGAATATTTTATAAAGTACTTACCAAGTTAACAGATAACACTGTGTGACACTTAATTTTCCAGTACCATGTCACTTTCCAAGGAAAAAAAAACCAAACCCATAAGCAACTTTTCATTGTGTTTATATGTAAAAAACAAACAAAAACCAAAAAAACCCTCAACAAAACCAAACAAAAACAAACAAACAAACCCCAAAAAACAACTTTCTGGGATTTATGGCCTAGCAATGTTCCTAAAGTAATCTTAGAAACTAAGTGGCCTTGAAGACAGTGTTCTGCATTGGAGTTAAGTCTAGATTTTATTATAGTTGTCTTAATGTAATATACTATCTTGTGCATATTTTTCTGGGGGATCTTTATTTTCTCTTTGTGTAGCTTTGTTTACTGGAATTGGAAGTTGCTGTGAGCTGGGACTGTTTTACATTACAGTGGGTCTTAAATGTCATCTTGTCTCTTATTATGGATGACGTGAATAATGAGTTAAATTAAAATCCTGACAGAGCCACCTTGCAATGAACACTTAACTATGCAATGTAGAACATCGGAGTTGTGATTGGTCTTATTTGACATAATTCTTCTTTCTTCCTTAGAGTGAGACTGGCGTTAAAGAATTTCATATAGTGCAAGTTTCGAGTAATAGCAAGCACTGGAAACTTCAAAAATCTGTTAACATCTCTGAAGACAAAGGTATTTGTCTTTATCACCAACAGGATGGCAAGTCTAGCTTCTACCTGACAAGAACAGTTAAAAGACTCTTACAAAGAGTTGAATTTGGCTTTCAGAATAATTTAATTTCTAAAAACTTTGTCCCTTTCTAACATACTACAGTCCTTCTTTTGTTAGTGTTTCAAAAAAGTATATTGGCAGATAATTTTCAGAGTTCATTAATTTTAAAAATGGACTTTACTAAGTCATTTACCTTTAAGTTCTGTAGAGAAATCCATGTCTGTGGTGGCTGATAACTTGCCTCATAAGAAAGATGTTTCAGTATTTCTTTACTTTTGTATCAGTGTTAATTTTAACTGATCAACAGAATATTTGACAAGTGGGTGAACCAGTCAGATAAACTGAATCTTTTGTCTTCTGTTCGTTCCTTTTTTCTCTGTATCTCCTTCATGTATTATGGCTCACTTCCTGCTTGTTGTGGTTTAACCCCAAATGGTAAC
>KL274780.1:4948-35510 GCA_000699545.1 Podiceps cristatus
GCTGCCTCTGTGCTCTGTATAACCGCTGCCTGCCGTCCCGGGCTGCCAGTCGGCAGAGAGAGGAGCACCTCCAGCTCACCAGTTACTCCCACCCGACATCGCTTTGCTGAAACAAGTGGGCTCGGTGGCCTGGACCCGACCTCTGGATCAGCCCGTAGCCCTTCTGGGGGCAGCCGTATGCGACCCGTGGGGACACTGCACCTTGCAAGGGCAGAGCTGCAGCGTCTGGTTTGTGTCGGTGCTTTCTAACGGGGAGGAGAGCCCGGCTGGCTCCAGCTGAGCGGAGGGTGGCCAGGACCCCCTTAATCTGAGCCAAGGTTGCCCAGCCCAGGGCAGTGCTCCAGAGCCGGTGGTGCGGGGCCATGGAGGAGAGAAGCCTCATCTTCCTCTTGCTGCGCCCGACCCTTCTCCTCGCTGCCCAGAGGGCTGGAACGGACCCGCAGACCCCAGCAGGACACATTTCCCTGTTGTTCAGCAAATCCTTCCCTTTAATTTCCAGCGCAAATCACCATTTGTGACTAAAAGGAAATCCACCTGAAATGTCTGTCCCACGGAGTCATTATCCACTTGAAAAGGCTTTTCTGGGGCTGATCCAACCCCCTTCTCATGGCTGCGTTTCTGTTTATTTTTTAAAAGCAAAAGATTTCATGTTGTTTTGTTTCTAATTTTCTAGGGAGCTAATCGGATTGGCAAGCAGAGAAAGGACCTTTCAAGAGAAGCAGCTGCTGAATAGCAGATAGCATGTAAAGCTGGGCGTGTAATCCAAGCTTTACCCACAGCCTTATTAAGATCTAGATGGTTTATTGCAGGCATATATCCGGCTGGATTTCATATTAAGTTTTGTGATTTCTCCCTTTCCCCCTCCCCTTCCCAACATTTTTTTTTCCCTTCATATAATTTGCTGCCTTTTGCTGGAGGAAAGAGTCTCGTTTAATGGGTACACGTGTTGCACTGAGCAACATCCTCAATTTAAATGGAAATTCTATCAATAACAAACGCACTATCTCTCCTCGCCTGGGAAAGGGCTTAGAAATATCATTCAGAGATTAAAAAAAAAAATAAAAAAAAAATGAGCTCAAAGCCATCGGTACAAGAACAGCCACAGTCCTCTTGCAGAGGCCAATTGCAGATAATAAACCGCCCATTTGTTTGCAGCCAAGATAGTGTAAATCATCTGGAGGAAATATGAGTTCAGTAATCAAGCCTGGAAAAAAAAAAAAAAATGAAGGTGAGGGGAAGTGGGAATCTCATTATATAGTTACTATTATCATTTATTGCAGCTGCCCTGGAAGACTTTGGCTGAAAATAGGGGCCAATGCCTGGACAAGGAAAGAGAGACAGAAGCTGCGGGGGCGAGTGACAGCCTCACCCCTTCTCGCAGCGGGGGGGGAGGCGCGTTTAAGTCACTCGGTCAAGGGCACAAGGAGTTTGAGGCGGATAAAGAGACTAAATGCGTGGCTGGGTCCCAGCCCCTCACCCTCTCCAGGTCGGCAGCTTTTTCTACCTGTTTCCTTTTCTCACAATTCATCCGTTGCATTTCAAGCCTGGCAGTACGCTTCTTGGGTCAGAGAGATTTCTGTGCAATGCTGTGGATGCCCTGTAATGTGTCCCTGACGTGGCAGAAGCCTAAACATAACTAATAATCTGAAACAAAATGGGGTTGAAATGTATTTATCCCTTTTCTTGTGGTGAAGAGGGATAAAACCTAAGACAAAATATTCAGTTTTCTTTTCATCATTCAAAATTCCAGAAATCTTCAGAAGCAGCTCTTTTCTGGATGAGAAACTTTTCAAAATGAGAAACTTTGCCAGATGTCCATATTGTTAAAAAGCCATTTTCTCCTAGAAGAGATGCTTTGAGGAAAATTTTTCAGCCAGCTGTAAAAATAAATCATTGAGTATTGCTTCCTTTGACTGATGAGATTTATAGGCGCTGTATAGATGATTTATAGAGAGGATCGCATAAAGATACTGTCTCGACTGCACTCCGAAAGCCAAAATCTCAGACTTCTCCCCAGCCAGGGCAGAGCACTGATGCTCTGCCGACACCAGCGGCACCGCGTCCCATCTCACCGGCTGAGGATCAGACCCGTGGGCTGCGTTCCCGTACGCAGGATGCAGAGCTGCATTTTCATCGGGCTCGTTTGGGACGACGGAGGGTGCTGGGGGAGGCCCCCAGGTGTGCCCAGCCCCACGGTTCCTCGTCCTGTCACTGCTCCCCTTGTTTTTCAGAGCCAGACTTCACGCGTGGAGGTGAATCACCCCCCAGGTCTATATTAATCAAGCAGGAAGATGTTCAGGAGGCCCAGCTGGGACAGAGATTGTGTGGGATGCCACAGGGGATAAACGTCTCTTTCCATTTATATTGGAAATATATTTACCTGTTAATTTATTTGCTGCCGTCTGGACCACTGGGTCCCGGTGGTTCCCCTTTGGCTGTGACAGCGGGGAGCCCGAGCTGCGTCTCCGCCTGCTACGGGCTCTGCTCCGCGTGCGCCTGCTGCAGGACAGGTTTCCCTCGCAATGTGGTGCACAGGGGTGGGGATGCTCCAGCTCCCCCAAAGATGGGAAAAAGTTCCTGCCCAGATTTGGGGTTTAGCTGACTTTCTAGATCTGTCAAGGTTCATTTATCACCGTGATGGATCCTCCGCCCGTATGAATAATGCCAAAGAAATGCAGCCTTGCAAATATCTGCTCAGCCAGGATGAATAATTTTGGTTGACAGGCAATCAAGAAAAGATTAGTATTTTTGTTGCCATCAACAACTCTAAGATACTTGGTGAGAAGTTTCCATGCCCCTTCTTTCTGCAAAGCTGCACAGCGTCTCACAGTTTGCTGCTGCGGATGTTAGTGCAGTTTTCTTTTCCCCATTCAACTTGGTCCCAAAATGCAAAGCTGTTTGCAAACAGCGCTTTCCTCACAAGCAGGACCTTCCACCTTCTGTCATAAATCACAGCAGGAAAAATGAAATTATAGGAGCTTACAAGACCACCAGACCAGGGCTGATGCTGTGAAGTCATCAATCCCATGGCATGTCCAGAGCCTGGGTTTCAGCTCAGCCCTTTTCAACTGGTGCTGCACGCAGGAGATATATCCCAGCCTGTGGCAACAATAGTAATGAGGAGAAATGATACGTAATTATCTGTAGTCTGCCTGGGCTGACTGTGTTTCAGGAAAGGCTGGAGGAGCTGCCTGTGTGAAATAAAAAGCTGTAGGGCAAAGAAATCAATTTTATCCAAAGCTATTTTTCTCCGAGACTGAGGAAGAGATCTCCTCTGCCTTACTGCACATCCCTGGTTAGTAACTGGAGTCTTCTGCAGTGGGTGAGAAAACTAGGGGTTTGTTCAGCAAATAGAGTTTAGTGAACAGGGAAGGGAATAGAGAGGGAAGGAATGGCACTTCCTGAGGAGCATGAGAGCAGCAAAAGCTCTTTAACACCTTTAGTTCCTGTGTAGCATCTGCTGATATCTTTTTTTTGGCACCTATACAGCATCCATTATCCCTGCTGAGTTTCTTACCAGTCATATTTGCTTATGGAAAAATAAAATCCACCAAACCATAAATAAATGCCAGTGACACAATAAATAAAGAGATTATCCTGAGAATGGAGCTGGGCCTTGAGCTGCACAGGGCTGGACCACCCCTCAGATAGGATCCCAGCAACTGGAGGGGGCCTTCAGACCCCAGAATTTTTTTCGGAGGAACCTATTTCTTACGTTAAATCTAATGACTATATCGGCTGGAAGAACCGCATCCCCCCAGGGCAGCCCTTTTCATTGAACCAAAGAAGTGGTGTGATTTTCCAGGGTGGAGGAATGAGGAAAGGTTAACATATTATTAAAAACTTCATTAATATGCTAACGATCAAAAAACTTCTGCTAAAAATAATTTCTAACTGATTACCTCTTCCCCTGCACTTTTCCCCCTGCGTGCACGTACGCCGGCATGGCACTAAATGACTTTTTTAACATCTCTCCACGCTTTTCTGGGACAATTTTCTTCTGGTTGAAGCTCTGGGGCCGGATTCAGCGCTGAGAGCAGCCCATCTTCCAGCCTCTGGAGAAGTCTCCCTCCAAGGACCATGCAAGGACCCAACCTGGTTCCTCTCCTGGGCATCCCAACTGGGGGGGCGGCCAGCGAGGGGACAGGTGGCTCCTGCTCCGTGCTTCGCCCCGGCTTTGCTGGCGCGGCTGGGGAGACGGGCAGACTGCCACGCCGCCGAGCTGTTTTTCCCTCTCGCCGTCTGCAGCGAGGAGCCTCCCCACCATGACTCACGGCCGGGTCCATCTGTCCCCGCCGGCGAGCTTCCGCCCCGCGGTGACTCCGGCAGGACCAGCAGCGCTCGCTTCCCTCCAAGAAAACACAATGAAATATTCCTTTGAAGCGGGACCATCGGCACAGGGCTGATATTCCAGAGCTTAACTATGGCATGTAGTTCTTGCCGTCTTTTGCTCAAAGAAGTTATCTCATTACTGAACTTGGATGCTGCTGGCTCATTTATTCCATTGCTTTTCGGCACTATTTCGTTACTAGGCATTTATTCCGTTACTCTTTCAGCACTAAGGCATGCTTTGTATTTCAGGGGGGTAGGGGAAAGGAAAAAGAAGCAGGGGAAGAGAGCATTACGGTGCTCAGCTTCGTGCCCAGCTTGAGGTTTGCTGTAATGACTTGCAAATGAACTGATGTCCCATAAATGTCAATATGTTTTGAAGGCTTCTCACACGCCGTAACTTGTCATCGCTCCAGCTTCAGGGAACTGGGGCACTTACAGAAGTCTGTATTTCCAGGGAATGGGTCTCCCGCTCATCACAACAGAGAGGAGGATAATTTAGGGGCTCTTAGCCCTCCTCTTCCTTCAACATCCCACATGTCTCCTCCACACCGTCACACCTCCATCTGAGTCAACCTTCATCTTCATCAACTCCCCATTGCTTTTCAGTTCTTCTCTGGAAACATTTCTTAGCTCCCATGCCTTGCACACTAAATTATTCTTTCCCTCTGCTGTTATTTACCGGTGTGACACTGCCAGATGTGGCCTCCTGTACGACAGGGTACGGAAACGTTGTGGAATTGATTCACAAGGGAATTCATCCTTTTTGGCATTGGCATCAGATACTGGAGTGAGTTTGTAGTCGGACGGGTAGGAACATTTGCTTTCAGAAGCTGCTTCTTTTCCCTGCTCAACCGAGGGACTCCAGTTTAAGAGCACACCCGAAACTAGTCGCCTTACCCTTAGATAACTAAGAGAGAAGAACTGAAACACACTTTTAAACTGGAATTTTAAAAGGGATTTAGGCACACAAATCCCCCTGGAAAATCTGCCCCCCCAGCATCATTCACAGCTCCTGTCTGCTGGTGAGTCTCAGGGCTGGGGTCAGCATCTGCAGCCGTGAGACCTCACCCTGGGAAGCTGAAATAGTCAAAATAAAGACTTGGTTTTGATGGCTTTCATGTAGCTGGCCATGAAAACAAGCCTAAAGCTCCATCAGGAATCTGCAGGCACCTCCCCCTGCCTATGGCCCGTAGTGTGTCCGTGATGGTAAGGTGGTTTAAAAAAGTAAACAAACATGAGCAAAATCATGTGTTATGGGTCTGTTCCCTGACCTAACCCCCGGTGGTGATCACTAACAGAGTTATTGACCTGATAGTTTGCTGCTATAAGAATTTTGAAAATGCCAGGTGGGTGTTCATAAATCATACGGTCCCAAACATTTTTCTTTCCGGAGTTAGACCACTGCTGTGGCTGTGTAAATCACTGTGTACAGAGCCTTTATTGGATGCTATAAATCTCAAAGCTCTCACCTCTTTTTTCTTTTTTTTTCTTTTGTCTTTAATAATTAAAGTCCAAACAAAAATAGCCTATCTTGATTTTATAATCGAGACAACTCCACCACAAACACTGGCATGCTGCTGCTGTTGTTATTCATCTTCTCTCTTAAAAATGTAGCTTTTATTCCTAGTCAGAAACAAAACAAAACAAAACAAGGGATTGCTTAGAAGGAGTCTGTGTAGTCTTGCTGTCAGGAAATTCACATCATGCACTATATAAAACAAAAAAACTTGGGTGTTTTTCTTTCTTTCATGGGGCCTCTTTCTAAATTAGAATGAATGAGATGATCATAAGGATCTAAGAAAAGGATATTGAAAGAACAGTCCAAATTGTTTTAGAAATGGATCTCAGGGGGGAACGTAGTTATAAAAATTAAGCCAATTAGATTGAATATAGGTTGTTTTTCCCCTTCATGAAGAAGCACACAGAGGTAGATAATTAAGGCCAGTACAGATGTAAGGATTAGTATTCCTGGCTGTGAAGCCCACAGTTTTAATTAGTCAGTAGGTCTTTCTGCAGGGCCACGTTAATAGACAAGGGCCTGGTGACCTTTTCTTTTCGTTTTCACCAAGTTCATTACAGCCCTGCTTATTGCCACGAAGCGTTACAGCTTCGCGCTGGCAGCAAAGCACGAAAGGCAAAATGAAAGCCATAACCGTGGGTCATCCCAAAGGCACATCAAGCACATCATCCCACACTAAGAAGTCCTGGTGCCTGCCTTCACGTGTGCATTTCTTTCTGCGCCTCTACATCTCCTTGGAGTGGGGGAGTGAGAAACGGGGCAGCTCACCGTGGACAGGCTCCAGAGAGGCAAAGGGAGGGAGGTATTGGTGCCTGCTGGGATGTATGGATCGTCTTTTCAAAGGCGTCTGCTCGACTTGGTACGAAAGCCACCGGGACACAAGCTTTTAACGTGTGTGGATGCTTGTGGAGCTGTCCCCTGCCCGCCTGCCTTCCCTCGTGCTCTGCCTACAGGCGAACACGGATTTCTCCTTTCCCTTCTCTACCTTTCTACCACTTCCCCGTTATCTTCAGGTCCTTTTAAGAAAACTACTATGAGACTTCTTAAGGAAATCTTAAGAAAGCAAAGGCATCTTTAAAGTGCTGACAATTTCAACACCTTGTCTTGCGCTGCACGAGCAGATTCCCCACAAGCTCTTGGAAATACCAACAGTACTTATAAAAAGTTAAACTTTCTGGATGTGCTATAGTCCGTGCCTGGTAGCTGAGCTATATCTGCCATCGCAGCCATCACCCCCAACACCGTCTATATGATAAAACCTGGACATGCAGGAGGGAATGTATATTTACTGTGCCCAGGGCACTAGTAGATTTCTGGGGGGATGGAAGTGCACCAGGAATTTCAGTCTCAGTAAAGGGGAGAAGCTCAAGATGCTTTTCTGAAGGTTTATTTTAAAAGGATTGGCATGGCTGAGAGCAGAGTATAAGATCCAGTAAAGCTCTTGGTGCCTGATAAAATGCAGAGGAGAAAGTCCCAAACTTGAGGACGTTATTCCTCTTGACACAAGCAAACACCCAGACAAGTTTCATACAAGGGGAAAAAACTTTCGTTCTTCCTAAGTGATTTAGTTTGACAACTGAGTACAGCTGAGGGCCTGGAGGTTCCCAGCTCAAGATTTCTCACCTGTTAACTTGGGAATGAAGCTTGTTTTGCAGAGGGAGATCAGCTTTGTGCAGTCGGCCCAGCCAGCCCCAGTGCTGCGCCCGCCGTTGTCACCCCCAACTCCTCCCCAGGATCCAGGGGAGAGGAGGCCGTGCAGACAGTGCTCCTCTTCCCCACAAACTTCCCCAAGGGGTTTGCAGGGAGACAGCTTTCCTGTCTCCAGGACAAATTTGTTTCAAGAGTTGCATATAGATTTGTGCGTTTGTGTGTAGAATAACCTGGCTCTTTAGCAAACCATTAATCTCTTGGGTTTATTGATGCACAAAGATTTTTTGCAGGTCTCTGAAATGAAAGTATCTGTCTCATCCCTTTTGTAACTGTGTCAGTATCTGCACCAGGCTGGAGTAAATCAGCCAGACTGACTTTGTGAAGTCTCTGCTATTACATCAGGGTAAAACTCACGTAAACGAGATCAGCATCAAGTCCAAACCTGGCAGTAAATGAACTGCAGCAGCAAAAGCGAGTTTAATGGATGTGTACTGCAGTTTAATGGATATGTACAGCTCCTGTTTTATTGCTGGGTTTTAGGAGAATAGCAACCATTTAATTGACTTTGATAGAAGAGGGTCTCCTTAGCGCTGTAGTCTAGGGCAAAACTGATCATGAATATAATTAAGGCATTTACTTCCAACATATATTTGTTCTTTCTTACTGTAACTCCTGCCTTGAAAACTTTGTTGGATGCAGAAGGACATTGGGGCTGGCCTGCTCCCCACTTCAGCCTTGAAAAGAGGGGACCACTTCACCCCAGCTCTGCTTGTTCCAGCCACAACAACCCAAAGATGCTACAGCCAAAATGTTGTGGGCTTCGCGCTTTTGTCCCAAGCACAATCGGTGTCGATGACAGTGCAAGGACTTGTGAGAAGCACCGAGGGGTGGGGGGAGCAGACTCACGGATGGTTCCCCGTCTCTCTGCAACGCGCACCCCGGCTGCTCTCCCTCCCCTCGGTGCCACAGCAGGCCCTCGACGTGCGCAGCCGCGGAGCATCGCTCGCCTTCCTGGGCCCTGAGCACGGGGCCGAACTGCAAGACGTACTTTTAGTAACAAATGTGTCCCCCCTCTCTGTTCCCCAAGACGTCATACTCTGGATGCTTTCCCTTCCCTTTGGATGCCTTTCATAACAAAACTAAAATAAGAATGAATGCATAAACAATTATCACTCAATTAATTCCAGTCCTGTCACCATAACATTCCGTTTGACCTTATTCATGCGTATTTGATCTTCAGCTCTTTAATATTTCAGATGACCTTTTAGGCTGGGAAGATGCTGCTATTTCTCACTAGCATCCATGAGTCAACTTGTGCATCAAATCACAGCAGTGGACCCAGCCTCATTTATCATTCCATTTAAGGTGTCAGCAGAGCCGTTATTCAAATGACTGGCCATACACGTAATCAATCTTTAATGAAACAATAATTGCACCTTCCACTCTGCAAGACCTCTGCTTTTCTTAAAGATATCTTGTATATTAATTATTGAAAACAATTGTGTTTTACCAGCAATAAGTTATGTTTCATCAATTGTCATCTTTCAAGAGAATTTGAATTGGGAAATTTATGACCCCCTCTTTCTCTAAGGGACGGATAAACAGCAGCTTCTGTTCCTCTTTCTCACGCCGTAGCATTTCTCATGATTCCTGTAGGTTTTTGCATCTTGCCAGAAACAGAGAAGCAGGGGATGATTGGGCTGCTGGGCAATAAAGAGGTAAGATCTGTACATGCCATCCCAAGGTGACATTGGTGAATGTCCCCGTGCAAACTGCCCCAGATCTGCTAGTGCTGATGCTCATGGCAAAGTAAATGAAAAAGCCCAGGAAATGATTCCAAGGCAGGAGACCTCAGGGCTACCTGTGTCTTGTTTCCTTTTCAAAAGGATTCAGGTTCGCATCATTTACCAAGATTTGAGAGGGTTAATTCTGAGGCACATGGTAGTCAACCGGGCTTTCACCAGGTGAGGCTCCTGATTGCTCTTGCCCCCAAAAAAGCCAGCAGCTGGTGGGGTCTTCTTTCTTTCAAGCCGAGAAGGGTTCAGAAGAAGGTGACCTTGTGCGTGCTTCTCCTTTGAAGTCCAGTGGAGGTAAGCTGGAGGGTTTAGTGCTGGTGGTGTTTGGAAGGTGAAGAATCTTGTTGTGTTTTGGGATTTTTAGTTAGAACAATAAATATTTTTAAACGAACATGAAAAAATCCTGTGAATCTATTGACCTCAAAATACTTTCTCTCTGAAGGAGGTTCATGAGAAAAAAAAAAAAAATGCTGCTTGGTTTGGGGGTAAATTACTTGGTGAAGGAGCAATGGTTTTAGAAGTGGAAGCGGTGAACAGGTGGTAAGTGCTGTTGTTGGTCCTCTGTGGATTTCAGAAACAGCAGCAGCGCCCTGATCCCCCTGTTGCACCAGGGAAGCGAATATTAAGAAAGTTCCTATTATCAGTCTCCTTATTTTCTCAGTGCTGTGTTATTTTACTTCTGTATTTCCTTCACTTTGTTTACAACTTTTCAGCAGTTATTCCAATTGGATTTGTTTTGTTTTCTTTTTCTTTCTTCCTGCAATTACTGTCAGCCTTGTTGGAAAAGGATATTACAATGGCCTTGTACCCCGAGCTGTTTGCACTGATATCCCAATGGAGGAGCTGAGCTGGCTGGGAGAGGAAAATGAACAGTTCTATTTATGCAGCAAGTCTAATGATGGTGGAGCAAAGTAAATATGTGAACAAAGAGCCTCTCTTTGCCTCAGCTGTGACAAGGCTGTATCTTGGGGAACAGTCTCTCTCGTTGTTAAGCTTCTCTCCCATCCTTATTGACTCTCTGTGCTGCCATAAGGCAGCTCTTGCGTTACACAACAGAATGGTGATGGATAAAGCAACCCACCGAGCAGGTAAAGCTTTGTGTGCAGTGCTGTAGATGGTATTTTTTCTTTCTTTCTTTTTTTTTTTTTTTTTCCATTCCCTCCCAGACTTGTTTCATGCAACTCCATTCTTTCCTGCTCCCAGCTGCCCCAGTTCAAGGTTTCCCCGCACTGAATGTATGAGCTCTGCGCTCAATATACAAAATAAACCAGCAACTGGGAAACGACCTCAGCAGAGCCACCCTGGCACAGCTGCAAGGGAAGGGTGGTGCGAGCACCTCGGCAAGACGCACCTTTCTCCCCTCTGTGTCCCCCTTCTTAACAAACCACCGATCTCCAGCAAGGAGCTCCTCTCCGCCCTGCCTTTGGGTCTGGTCGGGGGTGGATGAACCGGGGGTTTTTCTTGCTCTACCTGCACGTTCCTGCTGGAGAGCAGTTCGCTTCTCCCGTGGGACTTTGCAAGGCACTGAGCTCGGTCCCACTGGGATGTTTCTCGCTTCGAGAAACCACATACAGCGAAACAGGCAAGCGCCTGCTGCGTGCCCGGGGGTCAATGCAGGGGCAGGACACCACCCTGCTCCTGCCAAAGCCGGGGCTGAGCCGGTCTCGGTGCCGCTGCTGATTATCTACCAGGTGCACAAGCAAAGTCTCTTGGGGTCAGGGACAAGGGACACATCTACCTTGTGCCAGCTTATTGTAGTCTCCCAGTGTAAACCCTCACGTATAAGGGTATTTTACTGTGCTTAGTGGTGTGAATGATGCTTTTGCTCATATATCCTCGGGGCTGGTTGAACACCAGGCTGGGGATGATGCATAGGGCCGAGGTTTCTAAAAGGTCATTGGCAAGCTGAAGGTCTGGACTTTGCTTGTGCTGAGGAGTGGACACTGCTCAGGCGTCCCAGGGAGAGGTCCCAGGCTGGGCCACCTGCCTTTGGAGGCGGTGGCTGTGCTGCCCTGGCCTCACCTGAGGGCAACTATCTCAGAGCAAAGTCCCAGAGCCCTTCAGAGGGGGAAAAAACAAAGTTAAACCATTCTGTCAGCACGGGATTAGGTAGAGCAAGGTTAGATCTGGCTGATTTTAAAAGGCTGGATTGTGGGGTGATAAATGGCATGGCATCCTGTATTGTTTGAGAATTAATTGTTTGAATCCTATTGCATTAAAGGGTGAAGAAAACAAAGATAAAAGAGGAGGAATGCCCTTTTCCTTCTGTGCATGCTGAACTCCATTCATTGAGAAAGGATTTATAGTTTTTATCATAATTTAATTCTAAAACATATCACTTAATTAAAGGGATTTATTAAAATCCTCTGGCAGTGCCTTTTTATGATTAGCCCAGGACTCGGTCCCTGGATGTCATGGAGAAAATTCATCAATTGATTTGCTTAACTGCACAAGTCTCATCCCCTCCCCGCTCTGGCTGACTCTGGGTGGAAGAAAGAAATCTATGGTCAAAAGCTCAAAAAATCTTGAAGATAGATTGGTTTGCTGATTTCATTTTTTTTTTCTTTCCCTTCCCCCCCGATCCCCGGGACTGGTTCTGCAAGCCTTTGTTAATGAGCCAATTAATATTGATGGTAGAGCACTAAGCTGGCAGTTTGTGTGTCAGAGATGAGTAGCGAGTCCGACTCCGGTGCTCGACGAGCCGTGCCCTGTCAGCGGGGACGGGGACCCTGGCTGCCCAGCCTCCGAGGACATGTGAGATGGGTTCAGGCTGGGATGCAAATGGTACCTGCCCTTCCTTCAGCGGGGCCTTGGACTCTGCATATTGTACGAGCCGGAATTAGCTTTGACCCTGCCAAGACTTTCTGACATTGCTTGCTCTGTGAGACACCCCCCCCAACCCCCCCAAAAAAAATCAGTGAGCTCCTGGGATTGTATGGGAGAGAGACTCTGCTTCCTTATTGTATGGATGAAGAAAAAGGCTTGAAAATGCTTCTTGGCTTCTTGTAGTTCCTAAAGGTTTAAGATGCTGGGGGCAAATGAGAACACAAAGGGGGTGGTGGAAGAGCATCCTGCCTCTCTGCCCTTTCTCCAGGCTGGTCTGGGGAAGAGGAGACTACTTCGGGCCCCAATGGGGACTGGGGAAGAGCAGCACACCCCGCTGCAGGAGTCAGCTCCCTTGTCACCAGCCCCGGCCGCTCTCATTTGTCTCCCGAAGAGTTATTCTCCTCCTGTTTGAACTTCTGATAAGATGTATCGAGAACCACTCTTCTCTAAACCTATAAATCCTCCCATAACCCAAACGGAGAGCTTGGGAGTCTTATTAAAGAACTCGTGAACGAGTTCAAACCACCTCTGATGACATTGTGCCTGTAGCCTTTTAAGTCTTCCACTGTGAAATCGGGAATTTCAGTGCTGCGTTTGGCATTGCTCCCCGAGCTAACGGCTCGTGCTGAATACAAATCGGCGCTTAAGGACTCCATCTCTGGATCCTCGTGTCAGGCTTAAATGCAGTAAATCTTGGAATGTAGCTGTCTATTAGCCCTGTTTATTAGATCTGGAAGGACTAGGGGAGAAAGAAAAAAAGGAAAAGCCCGCAGAGGGAAGGCTTTCGCTTCTCTTCCCGTGCTGTGTGGTGATGTGGACTGAAGATGAAATGCCAATCTGGAAGCCACCTTTGCCGTCTTACCGTGCTAATGTTTTAACTGGCTGTTGTATGTTTAGAGTGGGTGAGTTCAACTGTAGTGGCTGATCCTTTTCTTTTTGCCTTTACCATCTCAGAGGCAGGGAGCAGCTATTCAAGTCAGCCCCAGAGGGGTGTAAAGGCTCGGTGTTTTGAACAGAATATATGAAGGCTCTGAAAGTATTTGGAAAGATATTTCTTATCGTTTTAATGGGGTTTGTGACCCTCTCCTGCTCAGAGGCAACAGCATACTTGTTCTGCCTCTTGCCCAGATTCACGATGCGGGTGCAGATGCCTGATCTGACGGCACCGGGCACACTGAGGTGCTTAGGACCCAGATCTCGGTTAGACTGAGCCAACAGAAAGGGTTCATCTTCTGAAGTGAAAAGGTGAGCCTAGAAAGCCCCTTTTCCTGCTGCCCCCTCCCATGTCCTCTGGTTTCAGACCATGGGCCCTTTCTCCTGGGGTGACTGAATTTCCCCGTGCTGCTCCGGCCACCTCCCACGAAAATCCCACCCGACCAGGGTGGGCTGGGGAGCTCGCAGGGCTTTGCATTTGGAGCCCAAGCAAACTGCTTGCTGCAACGTTTTTTGCAAAAACAGCTAATTCCTCTTGGCCCCCTCAGAGGTGCTTTTTTTCCCCCAAAGTTTTCAACTCTTCCATCTTTTCTGTTAGGGGGTGAAGGTTGTTAGTGCAGCAGTTCATTTGCCTTAAAAATGTAAGACATTGTCCTCAGGGTTATGAAGTGCTGTCAGAAGAATGAATTAAAATACAGTGCCCCAAGTCCCTCTTGGTTTGTATTTAATTAAGGCCTTTCATTCATCATTTATTTCTGCATCCCATCAACTTTGGTAGTTTATGAAGAAAGAGGGGGGAAAAAGAGACTTCCTTCTGACAAAGGTGCTGATAAATGTTTTCTGAAGGCAACCAGCTCCTCTGGCATCTGTATCTCTGTTGATGATTTCTTTAACTCGTACATTTTTTTTTAATGACATGGGCATTTTTTTATTTGTTTTTTACTAACGGGAGTCCTGCCAAGTTTACAAGAAAGAGAGGATGATTCCTCCCCCTGCTCTGCAATGCTAGTTACATGCCGAAGCCTCCCTGCTGCTCCTTGCACTGATGCCCAGTGTTTTGGGGGGTAGAGAACTGGATTGTGTTACTTTTGGACGGAACTGAAAACCAGGGAGGAAGAGGCAACTGTGGACTCCCTGTCCTAGATCTGGAGTCTTTCAAGTCTGGGTATAAAAGTGATGGTGTGTGCAAACCTTGGCTTGGTTTCTGTAAAAATTCATTCTGAAAAGAAGGGATTTATATTTATCCTCCCATCTTTTAGTTACCAAAACACGCTCTCTCGACACAGATAATTACAAATGCACACACATCCCAAGAGCAGAGCTATTCTGGAAGCAGCTCAGGTGCAGCCGAGCATGCCCACTTCTATAGTTTACCCTTTGAACTTCATAAGAGTCAAAGAGAATCATTTTCAGACAGTGATGAATAGCTTATACTCCCATTTGTTTGCTTAGTGTCTTCCTTTAAGAAAATGCAAACGGTTTTGCTGGCTGTGAAAGCGTGGGGGAGATGTTTCAGCCCTCCCGAGGTGTGAAGAGCAAACTCGCTCCCGTCTTGATGCTCTGCGATACTGCAGGGTGGGGGTCGCATCCAGCCCGAGCTGCCAGCGCGCTGCAGCCCGCAACGGCGACACCCGGCGCTCTCCCAGCCCCGTGTGGGTGTTCGGTTTTTGTCAAAACACTTCATTCCCCGCCTGGCTAGATCCCCCTTGCTTGATAAAAAACCCCCATCCACTTCACTCCTGATCTGCTCTCTTGCTTGTCTCTCTGGCTCTGCCTTCCCCAGAGTGAAGGCTGGCACTCCTATCGCTCGCTGAGTAAAATTCAGGGATATTTATCACTGTCAGAAGGGAGGCGGAGGGGTTTTCATAACAACTCGCTACATGTGTTCTTGCACCTGATCCAGTTTTTACAGAGGCTTTAATCTGGATCGATGATCTGCCCTGTCCTCCAAAGAGCTGTATCGCAGCAATGACATTTCAGAGCTGCCTTCAGTATATCACCACAAACAGACTTGCCAGAGCACTTCCCCAGCTCTCATCTTTTCTAACAATACATTATTTAAGAAAATTAAATCTGAAGTGCATATGTGACTATCCTTCTGATTCACAGGGTCACGCACCACAGGCTTTGCTGGAATAAATAAAAGCCTCTACCTATGGCTTGTTGGTACAGTTGCCTTCATTCAAACTTTTTCTGACAGTGCTTATCAATTATTTGGGTCCACATTAGGAGGGAAAGGCTCTGTGCCATGACGCCAGTTGCTGCTGGTGAACAGCCCGAAGGCTGACGGCCAAAATCCCGCGTCCCCTTGGCGGTGCCTGCTTCGCCGCTGGCAACAAGTAGGAATTTTCTCCTCTCCTTCGCTCTGTGCCTGTGAGCAGCAGAAAGGGTTTCTTATCGAGCCCCAGCCAGGGCTTCTCCTCCTCCATCGTCATCGCAGCTGTGCCTCATTGTTAATGGCAGAATAATGGGAGCGAGCGTAAGATGGGAGGAGAGCTCTCTCCCTTGGGCTTTGGGAACAGAAGATGCTCTTCCCTCTCCCTATTTAGCCTCCTGCTGATTTTGGTCGTCTCTTCCCTGGCTCCCATTGTGAGTGTGAGAAACACAGCTGGGGAAGAGAGAACAGGGGGAGGAGATCGGGGAGGCTCTCATGCTTCTGCAGTAATAACTTACTTATTTAAAAATTGGAAAGGTATCTTAGCTCTGTGGTGTGCCTGAGTACACAAGGGGTGATGAAAGCTAGCGAGAGGAAAAACTGTGCATCCTCTGGTTTGGTTTTAACTCCTTCCCCTCTTCTTCTAGAAACACAGTTAAAACGGTGAAATATGAATGTTTTGGACCCAGCGCGTGATACATCACATAATGGTCTAGTAAATAAGTCTGGAAATCCACACTTCTGGTTCTGCAGGATTGCTTCAAAGCCAAACCCAAATTGAGAGGGAATTAGCTAAAATTCATGACTGCTGGGAGACCCTGCTCAGCCCAGCCGAGCTGTAACCGCCGGCTCCCCCCGAGCCCCCACTGCAATCCCCTGGCTGGTAACTCGCATGACGGTCTCCAGAGAGAATCTGTGAAAAAGGACCGTTACTGTTATTTATTGTGTGCTGGCTGGATTTGGTGGCAAGCCTGCAAGCCTGAACTTCCTCTCTACCTCTGTGTATTGTCCTCCAGGGCTGGGCTGGGGAAAGCAGAGAGCTTTTATCGCTGCTTCCCTGAATGTACCTGTTCAGAAGATGAATAAAGGCCATTTTCTCCAATGCTGTCAGCCGGGCTCCTTTTACCAGCAAGTTTTGCCCATTTTGTTCTGATGCTTAATAAGAGCTTTAGAAGGCAGAAGCCTTGTACTGCATTTTCTGAAATAGGCCCCTGCTCAGTAAAGCACTGGTATTAAGGAAGCACTTAAACTAAGGCAGATGTTTACGTGAATTTTGGAGCAGAAGCTGCAAAATGCTTAGAGAATACACAGCCACGCTTTGCTCCACAATAGAGCACTAAAATCCTCCACTTTGGAGATGTGGTTACATTTCATTCTGTAATTCAGTTTTCAAATACACAGAGTGCCTGCAATGATGTTATAAAATGTTCACCTCGCTGTTAACCTTCACTACAGTCTAACCACCTGAAAGGCACCTTTTTGGGGATGAAATAGTGTATTTTGTTCACAATGTGCCCTTTTTTTTTATTGCTTTTTTTTCTTGTTCTTGGAACATCCTTTGACTTATCTGCTGGTATTGATCGGAGCCGGGTCTTGAAGCGCATGCCGTGAGGTGAGCCGGGGTAGCCGAAGGGCTCGGCACTCTGTGCAGCCTCCGTGACCAGCGTTTGGTCTCCAGCAATGATGGAAATGGTCTGCTCGCGAGGATGGGGTGAGAAATACTGGGGAAAAAGGGCAGCAGAAGCGCTTGTTTTCCCTTGGTGCAGGCTCACCGGTGCCTTGCAGGGCACGCCTGGCTGCTCCTCTTGCCACCGGGAGCACCCGTGGGAGCTGTTTAATCCTACGAAAGGCAGGAGCCCCATCATACCGTGTTGCAGGGATGAAGGAGGTGGTGTGTGGAAAGGATTATTCGCTGAAGGAAGCTGCACAGGCTCAGCTGCGAGGGGATCTGTGCCGCCGGGGCTGGAGCAACTGCTGCCCACCGGTGCTGCCCACGCCGGCGCAGAGCAGGGCTAGCTGGATTTAATTGCGCCAAGACTCTGATTGATTTCTTTTTTTTTTTTTTTTTTTTTAGCTCATTACCCAGCAAGTCATTTTAATTAACACCATCTAATATGGGTTGAGATGTATTTTGCAAATGTCAGCACTCTTCTTTTTTTTCCTCTGTAGACCAAATGTGGAAAGTTATAAGAGGACAGCGCTAAATGATTGCAGTTGATTTAGCAGTGGTAAAGCAAGTCGTTAGCAAAGTGCTTTATGAAGCCATAAATGTCCTTTCCAAGTCCTTTATGGGATTCCTGGGGAAAATCTGTTTGTCACAGAGGATTATGCATCGCCCTGCTCTTCACCTGGTGAGCAAATGGGTCAGAGTAAACACGGGACTCTTGCATCTCGCCGTCGTGGGGCTGCTCCTCTCAAAAGCAACGGAAAGGCAGCCCCCAGAGCAGACCCCTCTGCTCCATGGCCCCCAAATTCTGCTCAGCTCCTGGGTGCCAGTGTAGGAAAAAAAAGACCCCCGGGGACCCCTCAAATGTGAGGTGGTGCCAAGTTAGGTTCAGTGACTAATACAAGCAAGGGCAGCTCTTACGGGATCAGTTGGGAATTGAATAAAGCACCTGATAAAGTCGCTCGCAAAGCTCTTAATGATTTCAGTTGTGTCTGATCAAGCCCCAGGAACAACCTGAGCCAGTCTGAGTTTTGCTTACAATTAATTCTCCTCTGTGAAGCTGTACTGGTACAGCTCTCCACTCAAGTTTCAAGTGGATATGAGGCGTTTACTGCTTGTCACCTGTTGGCTCAGTTCTCAGAGCGTGAACATAAGGAAAAAATATTTCCAGTCTGAAATTCTGATCAACCCCTTGAAAGCCAGAGCAAATGTTCCCCGTCATCAAGGAATGATGGAAAAGGGGCTGCAGAGAGAGATCAGAGCAACTACCAGCTGTGAGTGTGCATGTACAGGAGTAGGTGAGCAGCCCTATAAAATACTCTTTCTCCCCTCATATCTCTGACAACATTGCACCCTCCTTTCTACTGGTGTTCAGAGGGGAAATGGAAAGTATAAAACTGGAGCATCTCTATTAAAAAGCTGATAGACTTAAAAATGGGACAGATACTCCTACAGCACCACTGTAATATAATTGCAGATAAAAACATGTCAAGAACAAAGAGCTTGATGGAAGCAGTGACCATGGACTGGGTTATTCCCTGGGGTTTTATTCAGTTCCATTTTGGAGGCAATGTACTAAGTGATTTGCTGTTTCCACATCACTCTCAGCACTGCCAGATCTACTCTGATAAATAGCAGTCAAGTTTAGTGTATAAAGTCCACATTCATAAACTACTGGTTTTGTGTAAAGGATCCTCCTTCTCCTCATTACAGTGGTTCAACAGACTGTGCTGAACCATTGAAGAATTAGGTACAATATATATCGCGGTTAACAACATGTGCAGAGCTATGTTTCCCAATATGTTTCTCTTAGCCACTGTGCTAGGCCTAAACATGAAATACAGCAGGTGCTGCATTCACCATTGTTGCCTCTCATCACCCACAGGTGCAAAATGATCTGTAATATTTAATATCTATTCAGCAGACAAGATTTAATGCAGACTTAAAGCACAAGGCTTGTTGTTTGTTTGGGGTTTATTTTTTCCCCTCTCCCTTACATTTGTACAACTTCACTGGCTTCGGTTCAAGCTTCATTAAGAACAGACTATTACGTACAACAGCCGAGGATGTATGGCTCGTAATGAACACTGGGGTTTGCAGGCTTCCTCCTACTCCGTACCAGCGAGCCAAGCCCATAAAGCCAATACTACATCATTATTTTTTATTCATTGTGTGTAAATATTCTTTCCATGAAAGTGGCGTGTAGATACACCCCTGTGCGCTGAGGGTTAAACTGGGCTGTCGGCGGGTGGTGGTGCAGGCTGGGGAGCGTGCCCAGGGGCCTCAAGCTTGCGAGGAGAAAGGCATCAAGTCACCTCTCATTCTCACTTCTAAAAAGTACTTTTGCTGACAAAACAAGCACCCTGCTCATAGCACACATCCCCTTGGGTCTGCAGCCCCGGGGAGGTGTTTCAGGTTCAGGTCATTCCAGCTGTGCTTCAACCAGATGTTCTTATGGAACAAACCCTTTCCTCGCTGGCTCCAATTTATTTAGACCTCGTCAATTTATTTCTGAAGATTTCTTGACCATAAACCACATTTCAGTAATGTAGACAAGTAATAACGTTAGCGTTTAGGATGAAATCCCAGAAATGTGTCTGCTTTACCTCCCAGAGCGCTTCAGTCCAAAGGGTGCATTCCTCGGCGTTACCACCGCGTTTATCTCCCCCAAGGAGGAGAGTATCCTTCCTCCTGCCGCTCTCTTCTCTTGCCCTCCCAACCAGCAGCCAGTCGGGTGCTCGGCTCCCTCGCCGGCAGTCCCGTTGGCACGCACAGACGTAGGCAGCCGTCACTCGCAGCGTGCGCTATTATCTCCCACCTACATCTTCGGTGTCTTTGGTGGGTACCTTGGTGGCTCGCTAAGGCTCGCCGGCGTGAAGCCCACGCTGGAGATGTACCTGACAGACGTAGAAGAGTCTCAGCTTTAAGCTTCAATTGCTTCTGTATGTGCACGTGTTTACACCTACGGATTCCTTCCACGGGTAACCAGAGAGCCGTATCGTCCTGGCGTTTCTCTAGTACGTGTGATAAGAACTTGCGATTTACGCTTCTTCCCATGCTTTGGCTTTTCTCCCACATTTCTGTTTACCCGTCAGGTGTGCTCATTTTAGGATGAGAGAAGAAGGAAAAAAAAAAGTGTGTCAAGCGTACAAAAAAAGACTAAAAATCATATAGCTGCTGTTTAGGAAAGAGGTGTTAATTTCCTTTGGGGAAAAATACTCCATGAGAGATATAAATGGATCTTCTCTCTCTTTAACTCCATAGCAATTACTTCCATGTGGCCAGCAGACGTAGACCGATCAATTAATATTTTAGGCTTCCAATCAGCTTGAGTTTATAGCTCATCTTAGCACCAGGAAAACCTCGCACAGAAAGCTTTCCTTGCTGGCCTTTGGAATGCAAAACTAATTCCTTTGCAATAAAACACACCGAGTCCCTGCAGCTGAAGTCTCTGCAGAACTTGGTTTTTTAAGTGGCTGATGGGGGGGTCAGCTTTGCTGCTAATGCGGTAGGTAGGAAGATACTGAAATATCCAGTAATGGAAGCTCCTTTCTGGTCAGAGGTAGCTGAAGAATACAGCATCACAGGGGAACGATGCCCCAGCTCTAATTTAGTCAGGATTGCTGATTCCTGCCAGGTCTTTGTCAAGAACATCCAAATTTAGCAGCAGCAAGCTGTGCTTTGCTATCAGTGGATCCTCCTCACCCGCGGGCAATGCGTGAGCTGTTGGCCGGGTTGGGTGGGAGGTGAGAGACCCCGTGGGACAGCCCACGAGCAAGAGCTGCCAGCCCCCGGGCGCTGGGGACGGCAGCGTGGAGGGGCGGCAGCAGACGAGCTTGTGCACCAAGTGGCACCCCAAGAGCGCAGGCAAATGACTGCGGGTGCCCTTCCTCCACCCCGGGGTCTGATTCGGCTCCCTCCTCCCAGCGTGGCATTGGCATGTGGCTGTTCAAGAGAGCTCTGATGAGGAAGATTCTGCGACAATGAGAAAAAAGGAAAATCAGAGGAACTTTCTCCCAGCATCAGCACTTTGAGAGTTGTGGGTGAGACGTGCAAATGAGATTGATTCGTCTTTCTAAGGGGAGTTGGATGCATTTAATTTCTTCTTTAGCATTTCTGCAGCGCTCCCGTAAAGCCGTGCTGATGTGCACGATGCATGCCTGCGCCCTTGAACTCCAGGAAAGTCAGTTCAGCAAGTTCTTCGGTGCAGGGTGTTGCGTTGCAAGCCCACAGCATCTGCAGCCCCATTGCAGCTCTGGGGGCTGCCTCTGCCCCTCCCTCGGCTGCAGCACACCTGCGGCGGGGCAAACTGCCCTTCGCCCGCTCTCGGAGACAGGGGAGCCAGAACGAGCTCCGACATGATGCTTCCCTGGCTTTGCAGGCTTATGTTTCCCCTCCACGGTCATGGCTTGCGGGAAGCTGGGTGTGATGCAGCGAGAAGGCACAGGCAGAAATACGGCTCATGGTAAAAATATTTGCATCAATCAGATGCATGGTCTGATGTTTCAGGTATGACATCGAGACACGGGGTAGGACCCAGATTGGCCCCAGCCTTCCCACATCTGGGAGCAGCTGGATGCTAATGCGCAGCCCCCCAAGGTACTCGGGAGGCCCCAGAGACAGGCACTAAGGGCTGGGGGAGGGATGGGGCTCGACCGCCTCCGTGGCAGAAAGCCTCTGCAGCCCTGGTAGGCAAGCCTGAGCCAGGTGTGATGAGTAACTTCAATGACTATTAATTAAGCACCAAGTCATCACCAAGGAGGCTGTGTAAGTCTGAGTGGCTGAAAGCAGATGATTTCAGGGGTTTTTTTAGGTAACTTCTAGGTTAGTGCAGGCATTTTGGTCCTGTCCTTTAAAGTCTAAGATGGTTGCTGAAATATTTTCATTCTTTGCTTGGCATTTAGAAGTGGCTGCTGTTCCTCTGAGGTCTTGGTATTCAGGCTTCAACTTCTGAGTTTGTATACACTGCCTTGTTTTCTAGGGGTCAAGGGGAGGCAGGTATCCGGTGGCTGGATGTGTGCCCTCGTGGGCACCTTCGCTGAAGGAGCCGAGAACTGCAGGGGGGAGGCTGAGCGGGGCAGGGGCAAGGGGCGACCGCTGCTGTCTGCAGCCGCTCTCCTCCCTGTGCTGTGCATGGGATGAGAAACGGAAAGACAAATCCTGCTTCTGCCTGCACAGCCCTCGATTTTCGTTGCCTTTATTTCTGGGCGTACTTTCAGCAGTAGAGCAGAACTGCAGCTCGGATCTAGCAAAAAGCCGGGGCAGCTTCGGGTGTCCATGCAAGGGGGTCTCGGGGACTTGTTGACAAGATAATTTTTTTTTTTTATTTTTTTTTTGCTTTTGGAAAGAACAGTTTTCCCTTGTGCGAGATCATAATCTTGACTCATTCTGTGATACTTCCTCCTGTTTCTTCCATCTGCTTCTGCTCAGATAGTTGGAGCTGGCAGTGCTGCCTCCCTTTCACCTCCCCCCTTGGCCGGCGTGCTTGCCTCCGTGCCGCAGCGAAGCGCCGAGCATCCTCCTGCGCTGCGGAAGACGCACCCGTCTGCAATGTCAAAGGAAGGTACCTGCCATCTTCGGGAAGTTTTACATTCACAAACGGGCACGGTCCTGCGCAGCTTTGGTTTTCAGCCAGCGGTTTTAGTGTTTGGTTCGAGTTTTATTACCTGGGTAACGACGTCCTGCCAGCCCGGTCTCAGCTGAGTCCCACCGTGCTCCTCTCCTTGGCATTCGTGGGGGCGAGGGCTCAGCTGCGTCTCCGCTGGGGTGGCCAGGCTGTTAAAATGGACTGAGTCCTTAGGGGTTTGCAGGGCCGGGTGCTGACACTAAGGGGTGGTGGCTAGTGGGTCAGGAGGGCAGCGGAGGTGGCTCGTGCCAGGGTCCGGCCCTGGGCACCTCCAGGAATCTCTCCCTGCTGAGAAGCAGCTGGGAGTGAAACTCGGATTGTGGCAATGATGAAACTGTGCCCTGACAGCACAGTAACTTCTGGGCATGGCTGGTTGCCAGAAACACCGAGCCCCTTGTGCTACTGCTCAGAAATGCTCTGAATCGGGCACAGGGAAAACTTGCAATTGTGTGAAAAAATCAGATTTAGGAAATCCTTCTCGGGCTCCTTTCTCTTTCCTTCCTTTGTTTCTGAGCCATTAGCTGATGCACAGATCATGTTTTTCCACTTTTTCTCTGGCACTCTAAAGTCTAACAACAAAAGCGTTTTTTAAAGTAAAATGTGTGGTTCCCAGGTAACTGCCCAGCCTTGAAGCTGGGGGTTTAAGAAAAACATTGAATACCTTATAGCTCATGATTAAAACGCTGACATTGATCAAAGCAGCTCTGGGCAGATTGTTTAACCTTGAAAAAATGAAGGTTCAGGTCAAGCATTAAGGAAAATTCCAGTAATAAGGAGGGAGACATGCTGGGAGAGAGGGATGGGCAGAGCCAGGTCAGTCATGGGCTGCCCAGGGCAGGTCACGGAGCTCCCAGCTCCCGCTCCTCCTTGCGTTATAAGGTCTGGAACTGTCCTTTTCTCCGTGTGTGCCAGGTGAGGGGTCAGAGTGGGTTTACTGAGAGACAACTAACAGAAAGCTGGTGTTCTCCAAAGAAAAATCAAGTCAAGATAATCGGTTGAAAAATTCAGCTCAGCCATGGGAGCCCCAAGGCTGGGGTTTGGGGCATGACAGCCCCTTTGGCTACTCTCCAAGATGGAGGAACCGGCGAGCTGCTCACAGGGCGAGGTGGTGGCAGTCACCGTCCTGCCTCCAGCAGCAGCAAGTTCCCCGGGAGCTGGTTCTCCCCACGTTCATCAGCAGAGCCCTGGACCTGGCCGACTCTCTGCAGCTGATGAGCAAAGGCAGTGGGAACTCAGTAAACTGAGCTAAAATCTTCCCGAACGAAGCCTGAAGTCTCTGCATTGGCAGCTGTGTTGCCCTTTTCATGCATTCAGCCTCAGACTCTGTTGTTTTTTTTGCTGTAAAAACCCAAGAAAAAGCAAAAGAGGGGCCAGTCCCTAAGGCCTGAGCTTGATTTAATACTAATTGCTGCAAACATCCAAACTGTGGCTGGGGCTGGCTTTAATTAAAATGACAAAATAGGGGAGCTGTAGGGATGAATTACTGGAGGAAAATGTTAAATTTACCTACAGCTAGTTTAATTAAAAAAAGCAATGAATCAGGCATGAGGGGCCTCCTTCCCTGTGCCAAAGCTGGAAGGGCAGGGCTGGCACAGGCGCTGATGATGGCATCCCAGTAGGACCATGTCACCCAAACAGTTTTCTCTGTCATTAAACCCGTGTGGCCAGTTCCAGAAGCCCCTCAAGTGCATCCACTTTGCCAGACCTGCTGCCGTTTTTCCCCTCACTGCCCTTTGATATTTGTATAAATTAACATACCCCCAGGCTCAAACGTCTCAGATGCGTTCGGTTGCAGAAGGAGAAACAAACGCAGCGAGTGGTGCCTCTCTCCGGGGCCCGTCCTTGCAGGGCCGAGCACCCGCACCGCTCACGGTTTGGGCTGCCGGAGGGTGGGTGGCAGAGCCCGGCCCTTCCAGCAGCTGTCGGCCCGGCACGGGCTGCCAAGGGTGGAGGCAACGGCCTTGCTGCCTTTTTCACTTGCACGTGCATGATATTTAAGATTTGAAGGACAGAGACGGGTCTTTAATTTTGGAAGAGAAGTGGTGGGTCTGGTTTTGCTGGGGGGCGAGGCGACGTGGGGGGTTGCTTGCTTTTCTTCCCACCCTCAGGCGACCAGCAGTGCCGGCAGATGGTCCTGTGAAGAGCAAAGGACCGCTCGTGACCTACATTCAGCCCCTCTGTCTCCCTGTGCCAGCACTTACCTGTCGCTGCCCGCTGCCGGGAGTTAACAAGGCATCCACCGGCAGCTGGCTGGGGAGAAACCATGTTAGTCAGATCTAGCAGAGGAAAACAAGAGGGAAAAATTAAAATGCTTGGACTGTTTCAGTGTGCTCTTGGTGACTGAAGCCCTGCGGAGGGGGTGTCAGCCCCGCTCCTGCACAGACCCCGGCGATGTGCCAGTAGGAAACGTTTTCCATGGCTGATGCATGGGAAGCACCAACCTCCCGGCCACCACCGCTGTACAGAGCGGCAGCCCGCTCCCCCGGCAGCCCTTGCAGGGGCCGCCGAGCCTTGTCCCCGCAGCCCCTGGCAGGCCGCGTTGGGGAAGATGCTGGGGACATCACCACAGCCTTTCCCTGCTGGAGTACCAACATGTGCCTGAACGGGCAGAAAAAAGTACTTAGCAAACGCATAGGAGGATTTAAAAGCATTTTTTTCTTCATCCTGTCAGACATTTACTTACCTTTCGTATCACCTACAAGCTGCACAGATGCCCTCTCTACACGAGAAGGTGCGTATTCCAGCCCCAAAGTCGCCGGGGTCTAGTAGAGCCTTTGTTTTCCCTACTTGATGGTAAAGCCCTATTGCTTCTTTCCAAGGCTATTTTTGGATTCCTTTTTAGAGTAGAAGAGTCTCTCTGGATAAATAATTCTTGAACTGCAGTTTGACATGCACGTTCAACTGAACTCCAGTGCGTGATCTCGCTAGCTCCCCAGAGACGCCTGCTCTCCTTCTCCCATTAAAAATAACAGTCTTATATCTAGCGTTTGCTTCTTGCCCACCTCTGAACTCCCAGGATCATCTGGGCCTGCATTAAACAAGACCAAGTACAGCCCGTCTTCTGATCTCCCTGGGTTTGGCAAGCAGAGCACGTGCCCACCAGCCCTGCTCGTGTACAGTTTCTCTCTAAGCCCTAACGCACTTTGATGTTTATTGATTGCTAATTCCCATCCACGGTGGTAGCCAAAGAGCTTTGTCCAGTGCTCAGGTTAAAGAAAACTTTGGCATGAATCCATCAGTGTGTCAGATGGCACGGGGCTTCTCGTGTCTTTTGTACCACGCTGAAGAATTAAATCATCCTCTGAGTCAATACATGTGTGCCTGTGCGGATAACCATGCCTGCAGATAACTGTGCAACCATGGTTACAGTCTTTTAGGTGCTAGGATATTTGGGGCAGACTGTAATTTTGGCTCTGTGGCTGTACTTCAGAAGATGAAGGGGAATCTGCTAGAAAAGGCTCTGGTCCTCTGGGTCTTTGGAAGATGGAAAGGGCTGGGCTTTTATGGTGGTAATGGCACAAGGACGTGGGCTAGCACATTTCCCCTCCAGCAGAATATGCATTTTTATTTATTACTCTTAAAAAAAAAAAGAAAAAAAATACCCAAGAGAGGACTTTTAGTGTTGGTTACAGGCTATGGTGAAGAATTACCCCCAATGGTGGGGCACCATTCCCTGCTCCTCGGCCGGGCATGGTTTAGTCGCAGTTAAATCTGTCAGTGAATGACACAAAGACCTGTGGGGCCCATTTTGCACGGAGGGTAAAGCAAACTGCTCGTGGAGCGGGGGGGAGCTGTGAAGTCCATGCCGCCAGTTAATTTACCACTGAAACAGCAATGCCGAGCCGGGTCATTAAAGAAGCCAGACTCCAAAATGGAATTAAATAATTATTCTCACTTTCTTTGACTTCAGAAGGATCCTATTAGAGAATAGAGCCCGGATTACTGGCTGGCTGACATTTTCCTCTGAGCCTGTCTCCAGATTGGATTTAGCTCTTTTATCTCCTAATCCCTAGAGCTTTTTAATGTAGAAAGTAAAGGCATCCAAAGGCAAATTTAATTTTGACAAGTAATCTGGCTTCCTTTCCTTTTCTGGAGTCAGATTTTAATTCTGTTTGCTGTCTGAAGCTGCATTATGTGGATGTATTTAAAATTCTTGTTGCTCTAAAATCTTTCAAAGAAGGAGAAAAATAAGGGAAACTGCCAGCCTCGAAGCAAGGAATAGTTTCTTATCAAACATTTCAAAATGTTTTACTGATGCTGGGTTTATTAACCCCTGCACCACACTTCAGCTTGGCTCTGTGCTTCTACAAAGCATTTGTAAATAAATATAGCTGAATCTAGTGTCTGATTCTGCCCCCTTTAAAACAAGGGGCTGAGCCACCCGAGGATGCTGGTAGCAGAGCAACGGGTCATCAGCGAGCTCCTTCCAGTTACCCGAGGGTTGTGTTGTCTGGGGCAAGTTTCCTTCCTTTTGCTCCATTGCAAGTGTTGGAATCACTCGAGGAGTGGAAATTTTGGGTCTTCTGCAGCTCTTCTGTTTGTGTCCCTCTGCCATCGATGCGCTCCAGGCTGGAGGATGCTGCCTACCAGGTATTTGGCATTAGGCATCAACCATTGCAAAAAAAAGATAAAAAAAAAAAAAACAAACAACAACCTAAAACCAAGTCACAGGGAAGGTGCAAGGTAATGGAGCTTCAAAGCCACTAATCTCAGCAGAGAAAATAGAAATTTATGTTGTTATTACGTTTCTCCAACTCCAGGTCCCAGAGAACCACGTCTAGATGAGGATCAATTGAACTGATTGTTGGCTATTTCCGACACAGCGACATCTCACCCTGTGCTGTTGCCCTGATTCACACGAGCTCAGAGCTTACTGTTTCCCTGAAAATATCAATTGCAAATTGGGTCTTCTCCTCCTGAGAAAATCTGTACTTATTGACTGGGGACTGTTTTCACAAAAAGCCATAAAATGCAGAATGTCCCTGTCACTCTGCAGCAGCTCAGCTGATGGTTCATTATTCCAGCATGTAAATAGCTGAATCCCGCAGAAGCAAGATGTGCAGCTTGAGGCATTGATGGTGTCTCACTGTTAAATAAAAAAAAAAATGTATATCTGTTTCATTCCAGCTTGGTTAAAAAACCACCTCAGCAAAAGAAGGGATTATGTATAAATACATATATTTGCGAATGTCAGCCTCGAAATAGGAAGAAAAACTTGCAGCAGCTCTGTTGGTCTGGTGGAGATGGAAATGGATTGGTTTTACATAGCGAGGCACCGCTGGTCAGACAGAAGCTAAGTGAAACAAATGGGGGCTTTGCTGCGGGTGCGTTGGGGATGAAGCCAATCAAGTAACTCCAATTAGGGTAAGTTGAGTCACGTCCCACGTGCTGACACGCTCTGTTAGGCTTCAGACCGGGGCCACGTGCTCTCTGTAGAAAACCGGCGTACAAGTAGCATTGTTTAACAGCGAGGCACCGCTGGTCAGATAGAAGCTAAGTGAAACAAATGGGGGCTTTGCTGCGGGTGCGTTGGGGATGAAGCCAATCAAGTAACTCCAATTAGGGTAAGTTGAGTCACGTCCCACGTGCTGACACGCTCTGTTAGGCTTCAGACCGGGGCCACGTGCTCTCTGTAGAAAACCGGCGTACAAGTAGCATTGTTTAATCAAGGGGCAAAATGGTGAAACCACTTTCTTTTGCAGTTCCTGTGCTTTCTTTCCCCCTGCTTCCTCAGTCACCAGTTCCCCTCCCTCGGGATCTGTCAGGGGAAAGGGGTGATGATTTAGAGGATTAGCTCTGCTCCGGGGATGCAGAAGCAGGCTGGCTTGGCTAGGAGCTAGGGAAAAACATTTGGGCAGGGTTTTTATTTTCAGCTACTTTTGCATGCCTGGCTCTGAGCTCTCCGAAATAAGCAGCGCTTTCCCAACCTCTTTTTTGACTATGGACAACCACGCCATGGCCACACTTCCACCTACGTTCCCACCTAATCACCAACATGCGCTGTACGACCCTGGCACAGACATCAGCTGGAGGGTCGTCTTATATGTGGTTGACTGAAGAGCATGTTAAAGGATCTGCTGCTTTGAAGCCCTCCCTGATGCAGCTATAGCCACCTGAAACCTGATGGCCAGCTGACATCTCCATCATGGACCAGTAAACTCGAGTCCATCACTTCTCTGTTGCTCCGTCTCTTTGGTCCCCACAAAGAGGGGGGATTTGCAGATGCCGAACCCACAATGCAGAGATGCTCTGCCCTGCCCTGGAGTAGGGAATGCTCGGGCAGTCACAACCACCTGAGCCAAAATCAGAAAGAAGGCAGCTCACCCCCCAGCCACCCGATCTATCAGCCTCCACCTTGGCTAATCAAGGACCAGCTCTGCTATTACAGCAGGGCAAATTGAATTTGCTCGGGCTGCTGTTGCGGCGGATGTTTCCTAGCAGCCGCCTGGTGCATGCGGTTCTGAACATTTGTGTTAATAATGACAATGAGCACTGGAAATACATCTCTTCAGGAAATAAAGAGCAGATCAGCCCAAGCACCATGTAAGCTTCATTTCTTTCACAAGGCAGATTACTTGGGCATGAAATATTGTCACTCTTTACCCCATGGATGACTGATTCCAGACTTGACCTAGTGCAAGCCAGTGTAAGTAAATACATCTCCTCCGTAGCTCTGGCAAATGATCTAAGCGATCTAGCGCTGAGAATAAGGAGAGCAGGGAAAATACCATCCCAGTGGATGCATCGAACATATTTTTCTTCCTGTGTTTAGCAGGATACTTCGGATCAGGATGGCGAAGGATGCGTCCATCAACGCCAGACGACGTACAGCTCTGTAGTGGGTGTGACGTTACCGCTCGCTCACGTGCGGTGTGTTGGGATGATTCACTGCAGCTCCTTGATCCCTTCTATCACCAGTCGGCCCAACCCACAGCTTTTAGAAAACATTTCTCCAAAGCTTGTCAAGCGTATTTCAGTCCAGCAAACCCAGATCTGGATCCACACTGTCTCCCCGCGTGTCATGTTCGTACCTGGGGTTTAATGCTCCTGCCCCACTTACCGATTACCACGGCCCGGAGGGAAGCGTGGATGTTGGGTGCTGTGGGAGGGACACAGCCGAAGGGAATCTGTAGAATTACAAAAAAGCCGTTCCTTTCTTTTTGTTGACAGTATTTAAAACTTAAGATACTTAAAGCTAATTTTAGAAATAACCCATTTGGTATTTGTAATAGATGAGGATCACTATGAATTATATATTTTTTATCTCACTTGCTTTGCCACCTGGTGTCAAAACACAAAGCTCCCAAAACACCATTGCCAGCAGTAACCCAAGCCAAACTGCAGGCAGGAATATCACGATGAATTTAGTAAAGGTTACTTAGGAAAATTATAATAACTACGGTAATAACTACACCTTATACCATCATGGTTTGTATTTGCAGGAAAGGAGCATTGAGAGGAGAGGACTGAAGCTATATTACGATTTCAATATATCTGCAGCAAATAACGATTTCTACTGGACAGGTAGGTATCGAGCTTGTAGAGAGGAAACACAATGTAGATCATGTCTCCTTGATAAAATGGGTAGGAAATATAAATGTTTTACATGTGTCATGAGCAGCCTCTTAGTGGAAAACAGAGCGAAGAACCCCAAACTCCCTCCCCATATGGTAACCGTTTAACATCGGGTATGTATGTATTAGCGGCGGGTGCCTGTCTTGGGGCAGGACAGGGAGTTTCCTGCTCAGATGCTGCACGCTGCTCTAGTTGCAATATCTTACACCTCCCTGGCTGTTAAAAAAACGCGTCTGCTCCAGTGTGGCCCCTCGGCGGGCTCCCATGAGCAGTCGGCCCCGATGCCCAGGATGGCAAGGGGTTTATCCAGCCAAGCAGAGATGAAATGGCGAACCCAGCGAGTCTGTCTGCGATGCAGGACTGTGCTATGGAATGGAGAGGACTTTGACTCTGGGGACAGATGGAGAGGAAAAGGAGACAGCCAGAAAAAACCCGTACAATTCCAGCCAAGCAATATGGCCGGTTACACAGTTCCCCCCTCTTT
>JMFS01079640.1:0-13620 GCA_000699545.1 Podiceps cristatus
CCAGTTACCGTTTAGGGTTAAACCACGACATATTGTTTTTAAGATGTTTACATAATAAAGATTATTTATTTCATAAAATGAAATCAGAATAGGTAGTGGATTCTTTTTAATTTTTGTAGTATCTTTTAAGATAAAACCTAATATAGTGACAGTCTCTCATGACTGCTGTGCCCTGCCTCAGCTCCTCTACTAAAGTAACAGACAATGGTCATAAAGTTTTATGCTTCAATCTTTTCATGCAGTGACACATGGCTAATATGTCATAGTTATATTTTAGTTTATAAACAGCTTATCTATTTATTCTTTTATTGCACTGTGTGGGGATTTATTTAGTGTTATGTCTCAGTTGCCATTTAGTTTCTAAATGGAAAATGGAATATTACACACGCTAGGCCTCTCCAAGATGAAATGGAGGGCATACTGCTCCAAGGACCAAGATGAAGACACACTACGTGAAACTTCAGTGTATAGAAAAGGAAACACCTTCTTAACGCTCTCTTTGCTTTCCAATATTCAATATTCACTTAATGAGATTAGGCAACACTACTTGTAAGAGTAACAATAATAACTGTAATAATAATAATGATAATGATGATGAAGATGAAGGGGAAGATGATAATGGCACTGCTAATAATAGTGTTCCTTCAAATGCAACTGTCTGTATAAATTTTCTTGTAGATTCTTCTGAAGATTTTGGGATGGGAAACTTGTCAGTGGCAATGAACACCAGACGTGAAAGTAACATTAACTTAGAAAAATTTTTTTGAAATTGTGTTACCAGTATTTGAACCTTCAGTGCACAGCATAACTAAGGGTTACAACTATTAAAAGAATCTGACCTAACTTCTTGTTGTGTTGTTTTGTTTTGTTTTTTCTTTCATAATACAATATGGCTTCAAGTGCAACAGGGCCTGGAAGAATTGCCCTACAAACCTTAAGCAGTTATGCCAAGAGCCTGAAAACATACATATGGTTAACTCTTCATGTGAACAGCAGACTTTCCTCTAACAGGACAGTGAAAGCCCTTAAATATAAACATGTAGATATGTGTTTTCAGAATTGATGCCCAGTTAAAGAAAGATGCAAATAGACTATGCGATATACAATAGCTGGAGGTCACAACCCATGTGAACTGATGGGAGCAAGTAGTTCACAAACCAGCTATTCACTCAATGCATAGGCATGTGCTTATTTTTAAAAAGTTTAAGGAAATGATAGTTACAAATGATATCCATAATTCTTGCTGCAGCACAAATGATGCATATTCATGGAAAAGGTAAAAAGCAAGAATGTTCTTCCTAGGGTGCTAATTAATATAGGATGCTGTGCTGGTTATTACATTAAGGCAGAACATATCCTTTCTAACAACCTGTTATACAAGTGCATGCATAATGCCTGAGATCATAGAGAGAGTCAAAGATTAAAGAATGTACTAACACAGTTTCATTATACTGAACATCAAAATATTAGCAACAAAAATAAACAGCTGGGGAAGAAGGAATGCCAAAGTTATAAAACCCAAAGCGCCAAGCACTCAATTTGGAGATTAATCTTTTAAAAAAGAGATGGCAATAAAAAGCATCATTAGAACTCAGAGCCATTCGCCGTTGTCATCTGTCCTTTGTTCTGAAACTGGTCTAGTCCCCGAGTCCCCAGAAAACAAGGGAAAATTTATGGTGAGGCCCTGAACCAGACGGGTTGGTGAAAAACACCATTCATTCCAAACTTTTCATTCTCATCATTATCACGATTCCCATGCAGCACTCATAACAAAAACACTTTACTGGGTCTCTCCTGAGGGTTTATGGAAAAAGTCAGTCTGCCTGACAATCAGCAGCTTTCAGAAAGGCAAAACTTTCTGATTAACTGCAATTGTGTTTGCAAGAGTCATGCATGTTTTCATGCAGGAGTTAAAGTATTTCACAAAAATGTACTGATTTCACATGAGTTTTGTTCCCGGGGTGATTTTATAGGGATTCAAGAAGGAATAGAAGGCAAATAGCAAGACAAAAATTTTTAGCCTTTTTCTTAAATCACTGGGGGACTTTGTTGAATTTTTTTGACCATGCCAAAACTATCTGAAGCAAAGCTACACTGAATCAAATGGAAGAGACAAGACTTAAGTTAACTCATGCACATTGCTTATCACCAGGCTACATGTATACACATTACAAACTTTCAACAATTTTTTTAAAGACATTTAAAAAAAAATCTATTTATTTTGTAGAAGGGAGTAGAAAGTCTGTGCCTTAGAAATCACTGCAAAATAGAATTGACTGAATTTAAGTCTAACAATGAACACCATTTCTGGTGTCTCACAGAATCACAAAATGGTAGGACCTCTGGCGATCACCTAGTCCAGCCCCCTGCCAGAGCAGGGTCACCCAGAGCAGGCTGCACAGGACCGTGTCCAGGCAGGTTTTGAATCTCTCCAGAGAAGGAGACCCCACACCTCTCTGGGCAGCCTGTGCCCCTGCTCTGTCACCCTCACAGTGAAGAAGTTTCTCCTCATATTCTGACAGAACTTCCTGTGTTCCAGCTTGTGCCTGTTGCCCCTTGTCCTGTCACTGAGCACCATGGAAAAGTCTGGCCCCATCCTCTTGACACCTGCCCTTGAGATATTGATAAGCATTGATGAGGTCCCCTCTCAGTCTTCTCTTCCACAGGCTGAACAGCCCCAGCTCCCTCAGCCTTTCCCCACAGCAGAGATGCTCCAATCCCCTCAGCATCTTTGTAGCCCTCCTCTGGGATCTCTCCAGTAGTTTCTCATCCTTCTTGAATGGGGGAGCCCAGAACTGGACACAGTCTCCCTCTCAATTGTTTTCCACTTTGAACATTGACGTTTCCAAAGCTTCTCTCTTTAAACATTATGGGTTTGTAACTATTTTTCTTCAACCTAGACTATTTATTATTGCTTTTATAGCTGATTGATAGAAAAATTAATTTCAAGTGATATTTGTTGCTTTGCTCTTTTTTTGCATAATGAATTATTTACAGACAGATCCTGACTTTTTTCTTTTCTTTTTTGTTTTTTTTTTTTTCCTTTGTAGTTTGCTAGTATTAGCTGAAGGGTTGTATTAATAACTTTCAGACTATAGTTTATTAGTAAATTATTTATTCTCACTGTTCTATTTTCTTTTTTGCAATTCTGCTGTTTGGTTGTTCACCTAAGTCAAATGGTATATGAGTAACTGAACATTTTTAAATAGGAGAATGATGAAAAACAAATGTCAAGTAACGCCCCTGTGGGATGACTTTTCATGCTAAATTTTATGAAATGTTTTGATTCACTATATTTTTCATGAATTCCCAGTAGCCATACGAATGCTTGCAAAACAAGCAAATAAATAAATAAAACCACCTGCACATCAGGGAACCAAATGCGGTGCTTTATTCTGTCAACAACTTTCAAAGCATGAAATCAATTCTATGCAAACTTAACCTACAGTCAAATTTGTTACATATATGTAAACCAGTGATGTTCCACTGATAGAATAAGACTACAAAAATGTGTAGTGCTTTGCCATGCTAGATATAGTACTATATAGTACTAACACACACAAAAGAGAAATTTCATTTCATGTTATACCATTTTAGTTAATATCACTTCTTCCAGCCTCTTTTTTAATAGTGTTGCATTTTGGGGTTTTTTTTGAGTATTATGTTATTTAATGTCACTTTAATTGGCAAAGATTTCATAAAAACAGAACAGAACAAAAAGCTTTACAAAGCTTTATAAAGACTGAAAACTATCTGCTATGAGATGAAGCTAAAGCAACTGTTCTTACGGAAAAAGTTAGAGAAAACTGATCCTACTTTACAGAATTCATTATTGTTTATCAGTTGTCACAGAACTCTTTATGGATATAAGTTTATTAGCTTTTCAAGAACCTAATGTATTTCTATATATGTTCCTATGAATAATCTATATAATGTAATTTATTGTTCACTATTGCTGGACAAAAATGTAATTAAATTACTTAGTCTAAATAATCAATGATTTGTAACTACTTACATGTTCTTAAGTCTGTATGTTTTAAGGCTTTTTATTTTCATTAGTTTATTTCTGTAGAGTCATGAGCTGACTAACAACCCTAAAAATCTAGAAACTAGGGGATAAATACAGTTTTGAACCAAGCCTCATCTAAATTTCACAGCTAGACCTGATATTTATAATGAACTTAACAATATCTGCAAGTATTAATGGACAGTCTCAAGATGTGCAGTTATTACATGGCAGATCTGGGTCCTGATTTTGCAGTTCATACCTATTTCTTATTAACAACACAATATTGATTGAGCCACAGCCCTTCCATTCTATCCTGCATGCTTGGACTTTTTAGTACCTATTTACCATAATAATAAAATTCTGTGACTCACATAGGCAAAAAGGTGACAAGTCTCCTGTTTTATCAACAGGATCCCTCCAGAGCCTCAAAATGCACAGTCCTTGCCTTTGGACATATTTTTAAGAAGAGAGAGGTTTGACCTTTAGAGAGAAATCCTTTCTGCGCTAGCTAGGATAACCCTATCATCTGTCTCATGATACCTTTAAGCACAAACTTGGAACTTTTCCCTTCGCCATACTTGAGCTGCTTTCACTTGTTTCTGATGGAGTGGGTTTCTGTATAGAAGGAGACTTCCCTTGTGTTTATATTCTCAAGTCCTTTGAGCCTGTCTCTGAAAGCTTTTGTTATTGTTCTTCCTTCTGACATCCCCAGGATGAACACATTATAGAACCTAGATTTATTTTCAGGCTTTTTCTCTTTGTTATTTAGTGCCTTGTTATCTTTCAATAACACATTTTGTGTTTTATCTGCTTAGCTTAATTTCCACCTCCATACTGTTATTTATGTGCCATGTTTAATCAGTTGTGTTTCCATCCCATCAGTACATTAGTTTAGAGTGTTTATTTGGACATTAGATTATTCAGCCTTCTACTATATATGATACTGACACAGTAGTACCTTGCAGCTCTTTTAAACTAATGTTAACATATTCTGTGAGGGTTTTTCAGAATTCTTTAGTTGACTCCTCTATTATTTTTTTTCTCCAAAGGGAGACGTGCAGTTTTAAATCATTCTATTTGACATACTGTTGCATGAGACCTCTCAGACTTTGCAAATAAAGATTAATTTGAGTTGTTCTACTCTGGGTTTCACTTTTAGGCATTAGAATAATCTTGTAATCTACCTAACTCTACCTAACCTTTTTTTTAAAAAAAAAAAAAAAAAAAAAATCTAAGAAAAGGGTAATATTTACTCCAAAGCCAGTCCAAAAAGGAAAAGCAGCAACTGCAAGCATATTCATTTTCTTTTATCCATATTTAAAAAAAAAAAAAAAAAAAAAAAAAAAAGAAAAAAAAAAAAGGAAAAAAACATTCAAAACCCCAAAGACAGGATGGAGGACTACAAAATGAGAGGTCAAATAGAAGGAACCTTGCAGAGGTGCTGTCCTTGCCTCCAAGAAATCCAAAGTCTACAGTCCCTTGAGAGGGTGTTAGACCTTGGCCATCCCTATAATTTCAGCTGGTTTTGACACAAGGCTGGTGATATACAGATTTAATTTACTTCTGTTAATAAGGAGTAATATATTGGTTACAAACATAGTTCGAAAAATAATTCTTCTTGGAGGGAGACGGATATTTTTGGTACGAAAATAAAGCATCATGATTTCTAGTTTGTAAGATGTCAAAGTGAACCTTATAGAAAGCAGGCTGTATGACAGACAATCGATAAAAGAAATTCACCGCTGCTTAGTAAGAGCTAAGCAGCAGTATTCCACTTTCACCTGCCAAAAGGCCTATCAGGTCACCTTGAGCAAGCCACCTTCCTGGGCTGGGCTTTCTAAGGTGCCTAGGGATGCTACTCAAGTCTCCTACACCTATGACAAAACATAACTTTTTTCAAAAGAAACCAACATCGTTTTGGGAAACTCAAGAGAAGACACCAGAGTTTTAAAAGTTGCTGGAACACAATAATCCTCACTCAGCATCTTATTAGCTCGCCTATTTTAAAAATGTGTTGCACTTTTATATCAAAACTGGATGTTTCTGAATGTCAGGCATTCTCCATATATTTCTTCATCCTAAAAATGGACAATCCAATAAAATCAAACAGATATTTTTTGAACATATACTAATTCAGCACAGAATATGTTTATCCTGCTAACTTTCTGACAAGTAGCATCTCACAGGAAAAATAACTGTGTTAAATTTCTAGACTTCTTTAGAAAAATCATTACAGTGTTGCTATCCCAATCTCCCACTCTGAACCCTGGAATGCTTAATTATACCATCTGGTATTCAAAAAACCCACTTTTTTTCTCATTCATGAGCAACCAACAGATTTGAAGAACTGTACCGCAGTAGTGAGCAGTACTGCGTAAGTATAGAGCACAAACGTAGCAATTTGAGAAGTCAGAACAATTGATAATATACAAAACTCTATAGCTCATCATACACTATCAATAAACTTTACCTCTTCTTCTGATATAGCAGTGTTTGCTGAGATAGCTGGCACTACCAGTCTCCAGCTTCGTTAAACCCCAACCAATATTTATTGTGACAATTAGAGACATCCAGTAGGGCTCATGGTTTTGATGAGATCTATTCTGAACTGAATATAATTGAATATTGTCATTAATGACATATATGATAGAAGAATGAGTATAGTTATTGGAATATAAGTGCAAGACAGGTCTAAAATTCAAAATGATCTTGACAAACGGGAAAAATGGACTTCAAAAAATATGGTGAAATTAATCACTGACAAGGACATGTTGTAATTAGGTAATATGGAATGGGAAGACCTGTCTAGGAAGCAAAAAGGGAAAAAGCCTGAGAGGTATTGTGCTTCAAACTCTATGCTGAAATCAGTGGCAGAAAAGAGGAGTGAAAAAAACAATGTCACACTGGGATGGACAAACAGGTGTGTCACCTGAAAGACACATAAAATAAACTTTACACTCTTCTTAGCCACTGAAGCCTCACCTGGCATTCTGGATTTCTCTCTCTTTCAAGGAAAGAGCTATTTCTGTTCACCTTATTGATTGCTTTGTATTTGCCTCTCAATTTGGGAACATTTTGAGTATGTGAAAATTGATCTTTCCAGGTGCTGGTTTGACCTACTTATCAGCTACTCCAACTTGAAATTTTCTAATGGATCTTTCACACAAACCCACTCACATACAGTAATATTGCACAGGAAATAATTTGGAATAGGATTTAACAAGAAGAGGGGACAGACTGTAAAGTAATGAGCCTCAGGGCTTGGTCAGATAAGTGTGCTGACCAGCTGCTGGCTTACTCTCAGCTGACCCCTTCTATACCCATTCTTTCTAGACTTTAAGCTTGTTCCTCCCTTTCCTTGTCTTTGGCCCTTCCACTAAGCATCACATAGTAAGTTCTGCACAACTCCACAAGGTCTCTCAAATATCACATAATAAGTGTCTGCTTTTCCATGAAACCCATGAGCATCTTACTCCCCTTGCATTATTAGCTGCGAAGTTCAGGTTGAACCTCATCAAGCCTATGCACGAGCATGTTCCTCAGTAGCCCAGAAATCAGCAACACAAAACATTTCATCTTATCATTTATGTTATCTCCAGTCAATAGGGTTTAATTTATTACTTGCCTGTTTCTCTTGGGATCATTGGGGTGGGTGTGGGGGTGTGGGGGTGTGTGTTTGGTGGGGTTGTTTTGGTTTTTTTTTAATGTTCAATAGCCACTAAGCAGAAATTCTTACAAACCTGATATCCTCAGTTTATCACAGTTCTTTCATAATCCCTGGTAAGGATGTGATTCAGATTTTATTGATGTAGAGAGATTTTCCTTGATTAGATGAGATGTTGACTCATTTCTGCAATAACTATCTGGTAAGTTCACATTTAGTTACAAGCTTTGAAGATGACCAAGATTTGACCAAAGCTGAGTATACTGATCTAATTACACGTTCTTTGAGCAGGGCAGCAAATAGATGACTTTCTGAGCAACATTTCAACTAATTTAGTGCATGATTCTGTTTATTTATTTCCCAGTGTAAACTTTTGACATATCTGTTATTTCTGTTGAGGAATGGCTGTGGGTTTTTAATGCTTGGTGATTATTGCACTGATGACCTTACTCCAAAATGAGAATCAATCTTTCTTTCTTTCTTTCTTTCTTTCTTTCTTTCTTTCTTTCCTTCCTTCCTTCCTTCCTTCCTTCCTTCCTTCCATCCTTCTTTCCTTTCTTCCTTCCTTCCTTCCTTCCATCCTTCTTTCCGTTCTTCCTTTCTATTTTTTCCTTGTTCATGTATCACAAATCAAAAAAGTCTCTGTAGCTCAACACTTTAAACATTTATTTTGCATTATTGATATATAAATTGCACATAGTATTTGCCCACACAGTGTTCTGACAAACATAGAATCAGGCATACACCAAGGACATCACTTTCCAGTAGCAGTACCTTCCAGTAGTTTCAAATAAACAAAATTCATTGTCTGCTTCCATGTGAGACAGAGGAGACAACTGATGCCCTAAATTTACTTTAGAGCTTTTAAATCTCCTCAAAAAAACAAAAGTAGTACAGTCCACTGACAAAAATCAAGTGGCAAATTCATTCTTTCATAACAAAAAATTAAACCAGGTATCTTTGTTCAGTCTTAGAAGTGGGCCCTACCACTAATCACAGCCAGCAGCAGACACAACTAAATACCAGCCTCTTGCTCCTGCATTGATCTTTATTTCTATTCTAGGACAAGGGAAAATGAGAAAAAACAGAGCTAGATGTTCAGCTCCTGACACTGCTACTAGAGTTTTCCTCTGTCTTCTAAGCCAGAGATTCTTTTTTACTTTTTGTTAGGCAAGATACTACTGCAACAAGATGGTTGTTTTACTATACATTTTTCTTAATTTTGTAGAAAGGAGTAAATGCCTTGTTCTACTCAGAACTTATAGTCATTTATCTGAACTTCTCTTCCCTTACCTACATCATATTGAAGACATGTGGGCAGATGAAAGATTTTATTTTTCTCTATTTCCAGCTCTTTTTTCCCACAAGGCTTTTACTTCAAAAATCTTCCCTTTACCACTGGAACAAAAGATAAATTACTATAATTAAGCTACTCCTCTGCAGATTTTCCTCTCCTCTTTAATATATAGGATGATTTTTAGTCACTGAAAGGATTTTCTTCAACAATGAAATCCAGTCGTTTGGATAATAAAATATTCACAGAGGCAACAGGGTCATTTTACATGAGGGAAAAATCCAGAGCACATCCTTAAGCAGTGCTAGTTTTCCTTTCTCCAGAACAGTCCTTTCCTTAGGAAAAAGATACAGGTGAGTTGTATTTGCTCTTTTCAGAACTACCATGGTGCATTAAAGTTCAATGGTTCAGACTTTCACTCAGAAAACAGATCTGGTTTACCTCGGTGATGAAATCTCACCTCTCATTTGTCAGAAGAATACTCTAACCCATAAACTGCAGCATGAGGAACAGAAAGGGCAAGCAAAAGTGATACCTACTGCCTCTCACTTCTCCAGCTACAACTGAATTATTTTAGAATGAAGAATGCATGAGTCAGAGGGTCAGAGACATGGGACAAACAAGAGCAATTCCTACAGCTTAGTGAGCAAAACATTCAGAAGGGACATGAGAGATCACAGCTCTAGTTCTGGCTCCCCGTATTACTGCTAGGGTGCTTTTCATTGTTTATTTTTATTATTATTTATTGACAGAGTCGTCCCATGACAGAGTTAATGCCTTATTCCACAACTGGTCCTGTGGAGGTCAGGATGGCAATGTGTTGTACAATGGTATTTCATTCGTATTTCAGGTTCAAGACCCGTGTGAGGAAACTGTTTCTAAAGATGTTAGAAGTTTACCCTTTCAGTTTGCCTGCTCATTCAAAGTCTTCTGGGTCATTCCTTGCATTAAGCTTTGTTTTGTTTTATTAAACTCTGCTTTCGCTGAAAGTTGTATTAAATTTAGCTGGGTTGGTTTGTTATCTGTTTGTTAAAGCACAGAAGTATTTGTTTAAATACACTTTGTAATTGTTGTATATTTACCCATCCAGATTTTCACAGAATTCTTGTGGTTGAAGGGCACTCAAGGAGATATTTTTAATCCAATAGGATCACCCAGGGCTGTGTCTAGTGGGTTTTGAATTTCTCCAAGGGTGGAGATTCCATAATTTCGTTGGGTAACTTATTCCAGTGCTCAATCACCCCCATTATTTTCTTATGATTGGATTAAATGTCCTGTTCTTTAATTTGTGCCAACTGTGTGTTTTTCTGTCAGTGAGAAGAGAGTGGCTCCTGCATTGTCTTTCCCTCACATTGGGTATTTTCTTTAGTTGTCTTTTTACCAGGCTAAACAATCCCAGGTGTCTCAGCCTTTCCTCACAGGAGAGATGCTCCAATACCTTCATGATGTTTGTGGCCCTGCACTGGAGTCGCTCCAGCAAGTCTGCATCTTGTACTGGGGAGCCAAGAACTGGACCCAGCACTGCAGATGTGTCTCACCAGTGCTGAGCAAAGGGGAAATATCACCTTCTTCAACCTGTTGGCAGCACTCTTCCAAATTCAGTGCAAAATGCTGTTGGCCATCTTTGCCATATGGGTCTATCATTGGAGGGTGCCCACCAGGACCCCAAGGTCTTTCTCTGCACAACTGCTTTCCATGTAGTCACCCACCTCACCCACTCAGCATGTATAGATGAATGGCGTTACTCTGCTCCAGAGGCAAAACTTCACATTTTCCCCTGTTCACAAGGTTTTTCTAGGCTCATTTCTCCAGCCTATCCAGGACTCTCCAAATAACAGCACAACCTCTGATGGACCAGCCACTCCCAGTTTTGTGTTATCTGCAAACATTTTGTGTGCACTGTCACAGCAATAACAAAGATGTTTAACAGTATTGGCCCAGTATTGAACCTCGGGGTACATCACTTGTGACTGGCCTTCAACTGTACTTTTTACCACTAGTCAAAACCCTCTAGGCCCTGTTGTTTATCCAGTTTTCAGTCTACATCACTGCCTCCATATCTAAACTATGCTTTGCCAGCTTGTCTATGAGGATGTAATAGCATATAGGCCAAAGCCCTACTAAAGCCAATGTAAACAACATCCACTGCTCTCCCCTTCTCCAGCAAGCTAGTCATTTCATTGTAGAAGGCTATCAGGTTTGTTACATATGATTTCCCATCTGTAAATCGATGCCAGCTACTCCAAATCACCTTCCTGTCCTTCTTGTCTTCAGAAATTATTTCCAGGGTTTTTACATCACCTTCCTAGGGACCGAGGTGAGGCTGACCAACCTATAGTTCCCCAGATCCTCCTTCTTGTCCTTCTTGAAGATAAGTTACAATTGCTTTCTTATGTAACATAGTATCTTATATGATTTTCTCTATGCTGCAATTCAGAAGTAACAATACAGGCAGAAAAGAGAATTATGAAAATATACTTGTCTGTTTATATGAACTCCTGAACTTTCTTATTTGCCTGAGGAACCAGATGTTGTCACTTAGCATCGGTGACTATGTCTATACTACTACTTTAACAGTGCCAGGGAGTTTACACGGGCGTTAGAAAATCCATATTATATTTTTATTTTTTCAGGATGGATATAGTACTGTCTAAGCCACCTTGTACACTCCCAAACATTGCCCAGGTAGAATTAAAGCAGAAAAGAACAGTCCAGGACCATTCCCTTTACTTGGTTTACATACGGTCCAGACTGTTTTGGGGGTAAAAAGATTTAATAAAAGAGTCAGACCATAACAGCCTAGTTTAATGCCAGATATTCAAAGAATCATAGAATGGTTTGGGTTGGAAGGGACCATGAAGGTCATCATGTCCAAGCCCCCTGCAGTAACAGGGGAACCTTCAACTAGATCAGGTCGCTCAGAACTCTATCCAACATGACCTTGAATGTTTCCAGGGGCATCTACCACCTCTCTGGGCAACCTGTTCCAGTGTTTTACCACCCTCAGTGTAAAAAAATTTTTCCTAATATCTAGTCTGAACTTCTCTCAGTTTACAACCATTACTCCTTGTCCTGTCACTACAGGCTGTCCTAAAAAGTTCTTCCCCGCCTTTCTTATAGGACTCCTTTAAGTACTGGAAGGCCACGATAAGGTCTCCTTGGAGTCTTCTCCAAACTGTACAAATCCAACTCCCTCACCCTCTCTTCATAGGAGAGGTGTTCCAGGCCTTTGATCATTTTTGTAGCCCTTCTCTGGACCCTCTCCAACAGATCCATGTCCTTCCTGAGCTGAGGGCTCCAGAGCTGGATGCAGTATTCTAGGTGGGGTCTCACCAGAGCAGAACAGAGGGGCAGAATGACCTCCCTCGACCTGCTGGCCACTCTTCTTTTGATGCAGCCCAGGAGACAGTTGGCCTTCTGGGCTGCAAGCGCACATTGACAGCTCATGTCCAGCTTCTCATTCACCAGTACTCCCAAGTCCTTCTCGACTGGGCTGCTCTCAGTCTCTTGATACCCCAGCCTGTATTGATACTGATGGTTGCCTCAACCCAGGTGAAGGACCTTGCACTTGGCATTGTTGAACCTCATAAGGTTTTCACAGGCCCACTTCTCCAGCTTGTCTTGGTCGCTCTGGACAACATTCCATCCCTTAGGGGTGTCAGTCTGACCACTCAGCTTTGTATCATCTGCAAACTTGCTGAGGGTGCACTCAATCCCATCATCTATGTCATTGACGAAGATATTAAACAGCAGCAGTCCCAGAACAGACCCCTGAGCGAAACCGCTTGTCACTGATCTCCATCTGGACATTGAGCCGTTGCCCATTACATTCTGGGTGTGACCATCCAACCAATTCTTTATCCACCGAACAGTCCACCCATCAAATCCATATCTCTAATTTAGAGAAAATGATGTTGTGGAGGACCATGTCAAAGGCCTTCGAGAAGTCCAGATAGATGACATCTGTGAGTTTTCCCTTGTCCACTGATGTAGTCACTCCCTCATAGAAGGCCAGTAAGTTAGTGAGGCAGGACTTGCCCTTGGTGAAGCCGTACTGGGTGTCTCGAATCAAGTCCCTGTCCTCCATGTGCCTTAGCATAGGTTCCAGGAGGATCTTCTCCATGACCTGCCCAGGCACAGAGGTGAGACTGACAGGTCAGTAGTTCCCAGGGTCTTCCTTCCTACCCTTTTTAAAAATTGGTGTATTGTTGTCATTTTTCCAGTCACCAGGGACTTGGCCTGACTGCCATGACTTTTCAAATATCCTGGAGGGTGCCTTGGCAACTACATCAGCCAATTCCCTCAAAACTCTGGGATGCATCTCATCCAGTCCCGTGGACTTGTGTACATCCAGGTTCTTCAGGTGGTCACGAACCAGGTCTTCTCTTACAGTGGAAGGGAATTTGCTCTCCCAATCCACTTCTTCCAGCCCATCCCCTCAAGAAGTGTGGGAGCATGGGTAATAAGCAGGAGGAACTGGAAACCGTGATGTCACTGGAAAATTATCATCTAGTTGCAATTACGGAGACATGGTGGGACGATGCCCACAACTGGAACACCTCTGTGGAAGGGTATCGCCTTTTTAGAAGGGATAGGTGGGTAGGAAGGGTGGGGGAGTTGCTCTCTACATTAAAAAGTGCATAGACTGTGAGG
>KL274783.1:0-12356 GCA_000699545.1 Podiceps cristatus
TATAAAACATTTTTAAAGAATTCTATAAATTAATAAAATTATATCAGAAAAATAAGGAAGAATTTTATGAAATTATTTTATTCTAATGCTATTGCAATAATTTCCTTTGTCCATTCTTAAAAGTATCTAAGTGCTTAACTACTATCACAAGTAATGCTAACATTTTCAAGCCCTGAATTTTTTGTTACTCTAGTTTATGTGAATAGCAATGCATATGTTGATGGTGGTGTCATGGATTTAAGGACAACAAAATTAATCAAGTTCCAACAAAAAATTACAACAATGCTGAGATCTTACTTGTGTATTTCAATAATGTGAGAACAGGATTTTGGATGACTGACAGAGTTTTCTCTTTTTTTCACCTGCATAAAGAACGTAAACCAGTGCTTGGTCTACATTAGTATCTGGAATGATTTCTTAGCTATAAAATCCATCAGAGAATTTTGACTCTGTGATGTATGTTGCATTGGCTAATCAAGTAATTCAGAATTCAATAAACACTGTACAGAGTGTTTAACAGTCTTAAAGCGGCTTGTGTGAGAAAAATAATTATTTTTCAAATTTTAACATGTGTTGCTTCTGCAAAATGTTGTAACATGCAAGCTGAAGTGTGACTGTATCATCCATATAAATTATATATTATAGTGTACTAAGGAATAAATGGTACATTATTCTGGGTGTATCTGAAATAACGGTCTGTGATTCTGACAGAGACCTACATGGAGGCAGCAGATAATTGTCAGTGGGGTATTTCCAAATAATTCTGTGTTTTCTTTAACCTAAATTGAATTATATACAAGAAGTATTTTACTTCGTATTCTTCAAAAAATTAAAATACTTTAAAACAAAAAAAACCCACACTGTAAATGGTTTAGGCATTATCTACTCTTTTATTCTGTCATTATAGTTCTATTGTTAGAATTTTACACAATGGAAATATGTCAGAATAAAGGAACAGAGGATCAGAGCAGCACAGCACTATGTAAAATAAGGAACAGAGCCAGCTGTAAGATAAACATCTCTTGATAGTTAGCATAGAAGTTCTTAACCTTTGGAGTCTGAAATTATGACAGTTAACATTTGCGGGGGGGAGCTTCATAACATATATATGGGAACAGAATGGCCTATTTTCATAGCATCCCTAGAGCAAAATATATGCCTGTGGTGCTTTTGGTCTGGATCCAGACTTCAGATTTCATGACTCAACTTTCAACACCTCTCACTGTAATAAATCATAATAGGCAGCAATGAATTTACTTACAGTGCACAAAACCAAGACATAGAGTCATGGAGACACCACAGAAATCTGGAGTTTCCACATCTGAGAAGCAAAACAAATATTTTTGAGATTGCAAATTCATGTTAGCAAATGGTGGGCTAGTAACACTATAGCAAAACAGTCCTGTTGTACAATGAAGTCCATTGAGCTCTTTTCACCATGGCTAAATTTGGCAGGTTAATATGAAACAGGGAAGATTCAATGTGAAAAAAACCTCAAAAAAAATTCAGATGGATTTTCCTGTTTTCCAGTTTGTGACTGTTGCCCCTTGTCCTGTCGTTCGGCACCACTGACAAGAGTCTGGCCCCATCCTCTTGACACCCACCCTTACAATATTTATAAGCACTGATAAGGTCCCCTCTCAGTCTTCTGTTCATCAGGCTGAACAGCCTCAGCTCCCTCAGCCTTTCCCCATAGGAGAGATGCTCCAGTCTCTTGGAAAAGATGGAGCCAGACTTTTCTCAGTGATGCCCAGTGCATGGACAAGAAAGAGGCAATGGACACAGACTGAAATAAGGAAATTTTGTTTAAACAGAAGAAACCTTTCTGCTCTGAATGTGATCAAAACATGGACCCAGTTGTCTTGATAATGAGAGACTGTGCATCCTCATTACCTCTTTATAAGTATTTATACAGCCTCACAACTGTCCAGCTGGACATGGCCTTGAGCAACCTGTTCTAACTGACCCTGCTTTGAGCAGGGGAGTGGACTAGACTATCTCCAGGAGTCCCTCCCAACTTCATCGCATCTGTGAGTCTGTGTGAAATTCTTCCCATAACAAAAAAAAAAAAAAAAAAAAGAAGGACGAGAGTAAAAATACTTAGTTTTTGGATAACCTCCTTTGACATTTTAAGTGTCCAAAAATATGGGAATCAAATAAATTTGGTTTCAAAACTGAAATGTTTTAGAAAACAACTGGGGTTTTTTGTTTGCTTTTTTACAGGTATGTTTCACTAAAAGCAAGTTTTCTTCCAACCTAATATACAAGTAAATAAAGGACACTGTAAAAAAAAAGGAAAAGGCTAGCTGTATATTTACATTTCATCTACTTTATACCCCTTTTATTTTCAAAGTAATAAAAAGGATCTTTTTCACAAACAAGATGTTAGCTCAGAGATTTCTTCCTTTATATTTCCTCTTGAAACCCCTTTTGCTAAATCTTCATTGCTGAGTAAGTGGAGGTTCATGATCCAGATGCAAACTATTAAATATTTCAGTTAGAAGGTCTTTTGGGGTGAGGTCTGAAAGATACAGTGGAACCAGGAAGCTGTAACCTATCATTTGGTATTTAGAGGCAATTTTGGTTTAGGCCATAAAGATGTAGTTTACTGGTACTAATGTGAATCTAAACAGACGGAGAATAAGTTGTAAATAATTATATTTTTATTGGGTTTTGACTAAGTGATACTTAATTGTAGCAAACACAATGATGTTTTCAAAATAATTATTAAATGGAGAAGGCTGAATTAAATAAATACGCAACAATGTGCATTATACAGGTTAGAAAGTAGAAAAGAAGAGCAAGGGCATATCTGTTTTATTTACAATAAAAGTCAAAACAAACAAAAATAATTGCATGGTATTCAGCAGAAAAAACTGTCCATTTAATTGTTACTTTGAAAAGATATAAGGAAACATTTTCACAGTAACATATTGTTTATTCTTACTCTTAATTATATTTCTCATTTACTTAAGACAGTAGGCATCAGAAAGATGCCTGTGTTGGGATGACATCTACAAGAGGAAATAAATCCATTTACATTTGAAACCTGTCCCTTGGGGATGGGTGTTTTCGTAAGGGACCTCCTTTTGAAAAATAAAGCAAGGAAGCACACTACACTTCTGTATACTACCTTCCACATAGCTGCATTTTGGAAAATTACAAAGCTATAGGGTGAAAGTACCACACAGTTGCACGTCCCCTCCCAATAAAATTGCTTCCCCAATATCTTCCTCACCCCAAATAAATCCTTTTTGTGTGGGATAAAAAGATATCTCTGAAAGGATCCAACAGACTGGAAAGGTTTTTTGCTTATTAGAAAGTCATCTAATTCTTTTGCATAGAAAAAAAAAAAAAAAACATAATAATTTTAATAAAAGAATTGAGATACTCTGAGGATGATATGAGAATGTTTGTGTGTTCATTGATTTTAAGACACAAGCTAGTTCCCTCTTTAATCTTACCTTAGAATCTGTTCTCTAATGCTGTATAAGTAGAGATTAGAAAAAGGGAGAAAAATATTGACAAAGTTGCAGTAATAGCACATAGTTAACTATGAAAAGAGGTAAAAAAATATAGTTATATTTAACTTATCAAGGCATTGAGCAACCTGATCAAAAATCAAAGTTGGACCTAGCTTTGAAGCTCTCCCTGTTTTGAGCAGATGGCTAGGCCAGCTGACCCCAAAGAACCCTTGATTTGACCTACATGACTGGCAAAAAAATACAAACTGACAGTTTTTGTATTCGTAGGAAGGGTGCTATTCCTAGAGCTTTTGTTGTTGCTTTTGTAGTTTACAAATAGCTAAGGCTATTATCTATTTTACAGATTTTCTTTTTTTATGTTTTTCATGAAACTATCAGTCTAATAAACAATGTGGAATGCTGTTTGAAAATTAATTTTCTGGCAGCGTTTGATGTGGATATCAGTGTTAGTTTTATAGTTTTCTAGAAAACAGCTATTTTCTTTATACAAACAACATTATTGATGTCTTAATAAAAGCAGGAAAGATTTTAATATAAATTTCATATAAATTATGCAGGCAATTTACAAGAGAGGGGGTGAAACTCTGAGAGAGAGCGTATCCTTTATAATCCTGATAATCTTTGACATATTTATTCCTTAACTACATTTCTGGATTTCTACAGAGTATATTTTTATTCTTCTAGAAGGTATTGCATTTGCTGATTAATGTTTGGAGAAAATAATACCTAGATCTTTAAATGTATAAGCAGATAGATTTGTCACATCTTAAAAGAATTTTGCTTCATAACTTTGGTATTTGAAGACAAGGTGAGGAAAGAAAAAAATAATCCTCTAGTAACTGTCAAAATTAATTAAAATCACACAATCTTACACTTGAGACTTTGATTATCTGCCTTTGATTATTTGGTTATTTGCCCATAACAAAATATAATTATAAAAGGAACAAGAATGTCAAGTGATTGTGGAAACTAACTGTGACGTTGAAGAGAATTCCTCCATAATAAATACTGGAGATAAGGCTGAGGATAAAAAGGATGTTTGAAGAATCATGACTAACCACATTACCTTTGGTTTAAAAGCTATTTTTTTTTTTAGTGTACAAAGTAGTGTTGAAAATTAGTAACACCCAAAGACAAAATTATAAAAGTATGTTTGGCAAGGAAGACATCATTATGTCTTATATTACTCCAGCCAATAAAAGTCTTGTGGGAAAAAAAAATGGGGCTATTATCAAGCCACTGCCATGTAACCTGAAATCTGCCAGATGACTGAAAACTGCAATGACTGGTCTAAATTCAGCAATGGGAGATGAAAATCTAAGACCAACCCCACCAGTATAACCAGACTCTATATGGTTGAGGAAATTGCTGAGCAAGAGTAACCCTATATTCTGGCATTAATGTCTTTCATTCCAAATCTAATTATTCAAGACAAATTTGGAGGAAAAGGGAACACATCTTTGCTGGTAGCTCATGATGGGGAGTTCTCCCTCCTCTTTGCTGGAAGGAGGACGTAGAAGCTTCCTTCTACATCATTCTTGGGGTCTGCCTGGGTTTCCCTCCACATGTTCCCTTTACACAGGCCGCTTCCTTCTCATCTGTTCCTCCCAAAGCCTGGAATAGCTTCCCCCAGCCTCAGAGGATGCAAAGGGATTGCTTTGCAATCACTTTGTCCAAGGTTTGTCAGACCTTCATATAGAAGCATTGGAATCATAGAATCATTAAGGTTGGAAAAGACCTCTAAGGTCATCAAGTCCAACCGTCACCATATAGTATTCACAGGGATTCACCTAAAACAGGATATTGGCCACTTGACAGGGGGATAGCAGTTAAAATAAGGTAAAACTAAATCAGGCCAAGACAAGCCCAGACAAGTCCTGAGACCCTGCACTCAGGAGCCCACAGGTCCATACAAAACTTATGACCATCGCCAGTAATGGGAAAGAGGCATTGGCTGGGGATGCAGTCAATATAATTATTACACTTTGAAATTATGTTATTGAAATTTAGGTTGATTCACTTTTAATGAAGACATAGAAGTAAATATTAGTATTTCTTTCGATACAGTTTAAATTGCAATTTTACTCGTATGGGGACTTTACAATTAGCAGTAGAGAACTAAGGCACCAGAAATAAAATTAAACATGCTTTCATTCTAAACAGGAAGGAACCATGAAGAGATTTAAAACAACTTCTATAACACCTTTTCATTGAAATCCTTATTTAATGGGATTAAAAGTCTTATTTTCCGTATCCCTCCAGAAAAGGTCTAAGAGTTAATAATAATATTCTCAACTAAGCTAGTTTATACTTAGAGGGAAGAACACCTAGGTCTTCAACTTGCCTTTCTGTGAGGGAAGTTTTACCAATTTTACCATTCTACCTAGGCCTAATGGAAGGCTACTATAACTGACTGTGACTTTGTCAAGTGGATACTAGCTCCCCAGAAGGCAGTAGACTAGAAAGCTGAAGAGGAACAGCTGCTTTTCAGCAGAATAGAAGCCAGTCTGATTAAAGGTAAAAGAGTTAGAATCAGGGTCTGAGATATTTTAAGTGCTGCCACTGATGTAAAATATATTATATATATAGGGGAAAAAAACCCAAACAAACAAACAAAAACCCAAACAAAAAAACCCACTTCTGAAAGGAACCAAGATTCATTAATTCTAGTAAGTGATAAATTTGAAATGGAAGAATTAATAGCTCATTTGTATCCTCCTTTAAGAAAACTCATTGCATAATGGCTTCCATCCCAGCCAGCATAAATTTCAACTTCAAATACAAAAAAAAAAAAAAAAAAAAAAAAAAAATTTAAATTTACAAAATTTTATTTTAAAAGCAAAAAAAAAAAAAAAAAAAAAAAAAAAAAAAGTTAGATTTTAGTACATTATACTTTAAATGCAGAGGTGTCTCTTTCTACCTCTTTGTTGGATTTGTCTGACAGTCATGAAAACGAAGCCACTACTTATTTAAATATAAAACAATAGAATGGAATGGAATAGGATGGAAAGGAATGGAATACTTTCAGTTGGAAGGGACTTACAAGATCATCTAGCCCAACTGCCTGATTATTTCAGGGATGACCAAAAGTTAAAACATTAAGGGCATTGTCCAAATGCCTTTTAAACACTGACAGACTTAGGACATCGACCACCTCTCCAGGAAGCCTGTTCCAGTGTTTGACCATGCTCTCAGTAAAGAAATGCTTCCTTGCAAATCATGACCTATCATTTGGTTTGTGAAAAAGCAGAGGGAAGGGAACAGTGATTTTGTTATATTTTTCCACAGAATATTTTCATTAAATTTTCCACCATCTCTATATAATTGATCAGGGAATTAGTTATGTTTTGCTTACATTTATTTTCATTAAACCTAGCTGTAAGCTTTCTCATGGAACATTTTTTTCACAGAAAATGATCTTGTGGGAATTTCATGATATTTGCTTTCTCCTTATGAAATAAGATTTTTTTTTCTGCTTCTTGATATCAAAATATTTTGATTAATTCCGAATGTGTTATTTCAGTTTTTATTGGAACAAACATAAGCAAATCCAGGATAGTCACCAATGCAAGGATTTCAATCTTGCCTTACAGAAGACTGAAAATATAATCTATCTGGTGAGAGTCAGTTTTTCAGCCACACTTACAAGTCTATGTTTTGTGTGTAGGTGCAATTTCTCACTAAATTTTTGCAACTCCGTTGATTTTGGCTGGGATAGAGTTAATTTTCTTCATAGTAGCTAGTAGTAGATTTGTGCTGGAAACACACAGCTAGTAGTAGATTGGTGCTGATAATGCAGAGATGTTTTCATTGCTGCTGAGCAGGGCTTACCCAGAGTCAAGGCCTTTTCTGCTTCTGAGCCCACCCCACCAGCGAGGAGGCTGGGTGTGCACGAGGAGTTGGGAGGGGACACAGCTGGGACAGCTGACCCCGACTGACCAGGATAGTCTGTACTGTATGATGTCATGCTTAGCATGTAAAGCTGGGGGAAGAAGAAGGAAGGGAGGGACATTGAGAGTGATGCTGTTTGTCTTACCAAGTAACCATTAGGTGTGATAGAGCCCTGCTTTCCTTGGGATGGCTGAACACCTGCCTGCCCATGGGAAATAGTGAATGAATTCCGTGTTTTTCTTTGCTTGTGCATGAGGCTTTTGCTTTAACTATAAAACTGTCTTTATCTCAACCCATGAGTTTTTTACTTTTCCCCTTCTGATTCTCTCCCCCATCGCACTGGAGGGGAGTGAGCGAGTGGCTGTGTGGTGCTTAGTTGCTGGCAGGGGTTAAACAACAGCAGCAATGCATAGTGAAATACAATAATAATTATTTTTCTATTAATTCAATACAATAAATCTTTATATAGCTTGTGGTAAGAGCTTTGAATTATACCAACCCAAATTTTAACCTATTAATTAAACAGCTATTAACATTTGAGTATGCTGTGAACTAGCCATTTTATTCTTTTTGCTAGTTTTTTTGTCATATAAAGTTCTAATCATGACAAGGATTTATTTTTCAGTGCAGATATCAAGTATCCTTAATATCTCTGATTTAATAGAACTTTTCATTAGGTTTAAATAAATTAATCAAATTGACTCATCTCTGTCTACAACTCCAACAGTAAGGAAGGCATAGCCCTATAAAATCATGTGCTTTTCTTTGCTCCATATATTGTATTAGTCCTGGTGATTTATAAGTCTACCTTTTCTTCTGAAAAACTCCTTCTCTTTACTATTTCCCTGTCTGAACACAAACCATTTTCCTTCTGTTGTTTTATGAAATATTTCTGTTCAGAAACGTAAAGCCCAGACTGAGACGAACATTGAAAAATGTGATACAACTCTCTCTTTGAATTTTTACACTTATTTACATTTAGCTGTGCATGCTTTTCCTATGTCCCTTTGTGAAGTTTCTAACAATGAATTTACTCTTTAAAGACTAAGATATATGATAATAGTATGGTTGTTATCTCCTTAGGGTCCTTCGCTCAAAGTACAAGTCTTTATAATTTTTAAAAAAGATTTTTTGCCTTTTTTGTGAACTAGTAACTTGCCATTTGGAGTGTGTGTCCAGTTAAAAATGTAAACAGCACAACTCTTGACTTTTTTGTCAAATACTTTAACAGATATCACTGCCCAGCAAACCTCCTTAATTTTAGACCCAATTTGTATCAGCTCTGCTGATGCAAAGGAGCTGTAAATCACCTAGAGCTGACCACAGAGGAAGATCACTAGTGGTATGGAGCTGGTGGGGCAAGGCCTGCGGGGTGGTGGGACATGGGCAAAGGAGGAGGTGGCAAAGGAGAAGGCTTTACAGCAGTGTGCCTATGCTCCGTCTCTTCTTGGCTGCTGCAATGTTCCGTTGCAGTTGAACGTAAGTTACAAAAGGGTTTTGCCTGCCCTAATTTCTACTGGCGACCGGCCTGCTTTTGAAGGAGCCTGGACATATATTTTATGACTGTGTCTCCTCACTGTTGTGGCATTGTACTCCACAGAAAAACAGCAGTACATTGCAACAGATGATCAAAAGCAGAGGATTTATTTAAGCTAAGTACAACGTTTAGGATGAACAGTTTGCTGACATAGTGCATTTCTCCAACTTGTCATTGGTAAGTTTCAGCTTCCCAAAAATATACACTTCAGTTTTACAGTAAGCTCAAGTGTTTGATCTGGCAAGGAATGGAAATTTAAAAAGACAAACACAATAGTCTAATATTTAGTCTAATATAAAACACATTTTTCCTCAGCTGTCACAGAAAATTGCAATGGATTTTAGCGAAGGTGGAGTGAGTCAGCATTTGGCAGGGAAGAAAAAGGGTCAGCTGGGGCAACTCTAACAAGTAGATTAATTACTTTGTAACAGGGACCCCTAAGAACCAGTCAGTTTGAATAAATGTGTTTAGAACTTATGGAGTGTTTTAAACTTTTGATCAAAACTGCAAAGATTACTATTGTGTAAATGATGTCCCCTTATACTGCTTATTGCTTTCTAACAGTAAGCCTGGCTATTCTATATTTGCAAATGGATGGACACTTCTACATACTTCTGAGCTCTGCCCAGGCTTACATGACTTCTGTATTTTTGCTCTTAAATATTAATAATTTGAAATATCTATGGAAAGGGGAAATTGTCCGAGCCTAAACAGTATTCTCTTATGTCTTTCTGCATCTTAGATGGGACTTACATACTCTAGGCCTTTTGCATCTCTGTCCTTATTTTCTCCCACTTTGTACCCAGAAATCCATAACTGTGATATGTAAAATATGGCTGTAGGGGTGGTGACATAGAGTGGCAATGAGCTTCAGTTACAAAGCTCACAGCTAAATAACTCTGTTCAGGCTCTTTAACTTAGTGGGACCTCTGATAACAAAAATTAAAGTGTCTGGAGACTTCTGACCTGGAGGGAGAGGAGTCCGGTGTGTGAATCTAACTGGAGAAACTTAACTCCATGCAGCACAGAGGAAAGCATCTAATTCTGGACAAGAGTGCCTCTTAAGACTCATCATCATGCTTTGCCCTTTGCATTAGTTTAGGCAAATCCTTCCTGAGGATGCTGGTTGTAGTAAATCCTTTTCTGAGATCCTAAATGTTTCCATACTTTGAATCTAGTGAAGCAAATTCCAGGTACTGAAGCAAAGGTTTTTATAGCCATTTTAGATGCAATATGTTAACCCACCCAGTCGTCACCTGCTGCTGCAAAAAGGCATGGTTTTTTCTGTAATGCAGCCTTATGCAGATAACTCAGATACTCTTCGGATGCCTGACTTGGCCCTAGAGCACTACATTTAAGTACACGAATTGTCATCTATGTGTCCAGGTCAGACACATGGAATAAGACAAATCTAACAGTGTCTGAAAATTGCAATTTTCATGGGCTTTAAAAGGCCCCTGGGCTGCTACCCTTGATGTTGATGTGTACACTGACCTCCACCTTTTGTCCTTTAGCAGATTGAGGTCTTATGTCTTGTAGACCATTCTGAAGAGATACAACTTCTAGTGATCATTCAAGAACTCCTGTAGGGTACTGCAGTGTATATCCAATTAAGACGTTATATTTTGGAAGCTATGAAAAATTAGTTTTGTTTTATGGATTTGACAAAGTGGGATATGGTTTTCCTTTATAATACACAAAACCCAAACCAACAAACAAGCAAACAAACAAACCAAACCAAAACCTAACCAATCAAAAAAACCCCAAACCAAAACCCAACCCCCCAAAATAGTATTACCACATATCCTCAGTGCTGGCAAAGATGGATTAAACTGAGTACTAGGAAAAGCTGATAGACACAATGTATGCAAAACTTCACTTACTGTGTAAGATTATGAGAACTCACATTTACAATTAAAATGTAATTGGTTCAAGTTAAATGAAATCCATTTTTTTTTTGAAATCTCATAGACTAGCAGAACCTTTTTAACAAAGAATGTTAAAAGTTAATGCATCAAGTGCTTCCATTGCTAATGTATCTGAATCAAGGGTAGCTTATATCTATAATTTGTTACCATCTAATTAAGCTTTTGATGTATACAGAGCGAATTTGGAATACTACTGTATGTATGTCAGTAGCTGATACAGTTTGACATTTAATGTAATGATGAGATTGCTCTTAGTTGAACTAACAATGAAGAATGTACAAGTGAGTTTTCCATAAAAATGAAGTCTACAGGTCTTATTATTACTATGAGAATAAACTATTTTATAATCTACAATGTGTAGAGAAGATACTTTAAAGTTTTTTTAACAAAAAAAAATTCCTTTTTTCTTACTGTAAAACACTACTTTTTCCATCTTAGACTGAGTCAAAAGTAAACAGAATGCAGGAAGCCTTGTCAGTCTGTTGAGCAGCTATTACTGAAACAGCACAAACAGACAGAAGGAGAAAGACAGTCTTTCCATAAACTACCAAGACAATTAAAGGAAATTGCCCAAACAATTATCTGGGGACCCTGCAGTAATGCTTGCAGCCATAGCTTGGATATAAAACATTTTCCTGTGTGTTTAAATGTAAACTCTATGAGAAGCCAAGAATATTATTTTATACTGCCTGGTTAAGTAAATAGAATACAAATTTGCAGAAAATAAAACTTTTCTAGCTATGAGAAATAAGGGCAGATATTTGTCAGGGCCTTGAGTGCACAGATAGGCCTTAATTTCTTTGAGCACCCCCACACTTGCTCATGGGCCCAGGAGTCTCATTTCAGCACAAGCCTGAGCAAACCCACCTCCCATGAGCTGTCAGAGGTGTACCTGCCTCCTGGGGTGGATCCTGGACCTACATTGCTTCTGCTACAGCCCCGTCTTCTGCTCCTGATGATTGGGTTCCCTGGAGGGACCCTGGAGAGATGATGGACTTAATTCATCCCCTCACCTTTTCTGGGGCTATCAGTGAACCCTATCACAAGCACCCAGCTCTGCCCGCAGTGGTCAGACCCTGTGGGACCAGGTTCTGCTAGTGCAGGCACAGCCTGTGTGGGGGTCACCCTTGGTTCATGCTTTGTCCCCGTCTTGAAGCAGACCTGGAGACATTGAACTAGGAGAAAACTATAGAAATAGAGTGAACATCCTAAACTGTTCTTGTTTATTGCCAACACTTTGTTTTCATATATTTTGTTGATGTGCCATATTACTGATAATTACACATGTGCAATAAAATCAAGGATGTCACAAGACCTTTGAAAAACCCTCACACATTTTTGTTCATTCTCTGCTGTTACTCCCAAGGTTATCTTTATGACCAGTGTAAAGGGAAGAGGGGGGACTCTTCAGAGCAGTAGAACCCATATCACACTAGTTGAAGCACAATATGCAAACATCAATCATTCCGGTTTATGCATAGGATCATGACCCCAGGTTTCAAAGAAAAGCATTCC